>WWET01009534.1:5957-23295 GCA_011038615.1 Limnodynastes dumerilii
TAGGCTCAAACTTATTTCTCTTTTCATTGGTGCTTCAGTGGATCAAGGGGGGGGGAAACATTAGGGGTTCAGGGAGTTTGAAAAAGAAATGTATGAAGGAATCAGCATGATTCCTTATGCGACTTACCTCTCCGGAATAAGGAGCAGGGTCTGTTCTCTTTGCGCATGCACCGAGAGCGTGCGGCGCATGCGCAATACTTTTCCTGCATCTTCGGAACTTTATTTACGAAAGAAGCTCCGACGATGCTGCAGCTTCTATCGCGGGATATCGAGGTCCCGCGCAACGAAGGGGTATGTCTATAAATTTGATGAAGGAAGTGTCCAGCCTCTCTGCGATGATAAGCGAGCCTGGATAAGGATTCTTCATCAAATTTAATGGCACATACATAAATAGAGCCCTATCTGCGCATGCGTAGTAACTTTTTCCGAGCACATTACATAGTTTTTTACGCACGTAAGTACTTTATGCACAGACTTGTGAATCGCACTTAAGGAAATATTTACGGAGGGGCGTGGTTTTTATCCGCATGGTAGAATTTACTTGAAAGTGGGTGGGGAAAGCATTTAAAGTGCATTTGAGGGTGCGGCTAGATAAATACGCACATACGTAAGTATCATACGCGCATAAGTACACACGCAGGGTTAAGGGTGCCCTATGGAGGCGGAAGTCACCGAAAACCCGTCCGGCCGAGGGGAGTGTCTTGGATGTTGCCTTGCTATGTGCATGTGTAAAAAACGTGCGTGTAGTAAATACGGATCTGTGAATCCGGTCCCTTAAACAGAATAAAGTGAAAGAAATTTGTTAAAAATCAATGAAATAACTCCCAGATGATAGCTATTAGATAAATTTAAATACAACAGAGATCAATTGTCAGAAATTGAAAGTCTCATGGTTTAGAAATCCTTTAAAATTCAATAAATCTTGTTGCGAAGCACTGAAGATTTAACTCTTTAGTCTTCGTCAGAGTTTTCATATGAATGCAGAAGGGGAGATCTTGTTCAAATCCAGAAAAGGAAACAAGCAGCTCCTACTCTATTGAAGATATTAACAGCTTTTCCCTCATCTAAATAGGGAGAAAGAACAAAAAGCTTCCAATGTGTAAAATCACATTACGTACAACAGTAAGTACGCATGTGGAACATCTGGCGCACACATACACCGATTTTTCCAGACAGGGGACTAATGCAAATGACTTGCCTAAGTCTCCTGTCCTACTTAAGTCAGGATCTGGGCCATCGTGTTGCAGCAGAGGTTTTCAACCATACCAGCATCAGGTAATAACCTTTTCTGTGATAGCCCCTTTTAAGTAATATTGCCGCCATACATGTGGTTTCCGAAGAGAGGGGAACCTGGCCACTAATAATCTTAGTTTATTGCCACCATGATAGCCCAGAGGATATCATGCTATACTGTAACCAGACGGTGTTTTTATTGTGTGTCATGTCAGCCTGACTGTAATGTCTTTTGTTGTAGAAATGACCTTTATGTTACCTTTATCTCTGTTTGTAAAACCTTTGTTTTTGATCTCTTGCATTGTGACCAGCACTGTATACTGGATATCACATGAACAGGTAAATCATCTGAAACAATAGAGGTTCAATTCAATTGATGTATTTTTATATTGTGAGTTAGTTCAATATTTGAGGAGACAAATCAGATTAGATATAAACAGAACAAAATGTCCATAAACTGGACCTGTCGTAGCTATAGCTGGAAACTTACAGCCATCACATTGCTCCTTACTGGAAATATTAAATGTAGCGATAAATTGGATGAAGCTCTCAGCTGCTTCAAAGTCTTAAAGCATCAAAGGCTGACCTAGAAATATGAATTTAGTGAAGAGGTAGCACCAAACGTGTGGGGGGTTCAGCTATTCCCTGGAACCAATAAGAGGGCAGGCACCCCCTGCCACAATCATCTATGACTTCACGTGCCCCAGATTATTGCCCCCAAGATGAATCATAAGGCATTCAGGCACGCCCAATTCCTCAAAAACATGCTTTAATAGACATGGCAAAATGTCCCATCTCATACCCCTTATACCTAACCAATCAACACACCATCCATGCAGGCAGAATGGAGTCCCCCTAACATTAACCATCCTGCCCGCCCAGAAAACAAAAGAATGCCCCACGACTAAAGCCTTCCTTCCTCCTTACAGGTGTCAGACCTTGAGGTCTGACACCTGTAAATGAAACATCATTAACCATAGTTACACTATACAGTATTCCATCTACCCTAATAACGGTGACTAAACACTTCACTGTAACCAAAAGAGCGATTAAAGCTTAAAGCAGGATAAGGGGGTAAGGGTAACAAGGGAGAGCAACTTTGAGTCAGGGCGAAACCAATGAAGAGGAATAACTCCTGAAAACCTCCAGAGGAAAAAACAGGCCAAATCATTCCTTGAGCTGGGAGGGTCACCCATGAGAAAAATCCTTCGTACCCCCCCTAAGGCAAGTGATGATTAATCTAGCTCGCTCTGACTCTCCACCACCCCATATTAAACTGAAAAACTTATACAATACCTAGACATAACTAACCTGTATAAAAATGTAACAAATCTACAAAACCCTTCCCGCTAACTTATTTATCAAATCTTTTGTATTTTATATAGGTGTCTGACTTCCACCTCCCAGGGCCCTAATGGCTTCCTCAGAGTGACCCTCAGAGTGGCAGAAGTAGCTGCTCTTATCCTAAAGGAGTGTGTACCATAGCAGGCAGGATCCAAACCTATGCACTGGATAGAACGCTTAAAAATGTAATTGAACTGAAATTTTGTCATAGGAGAGCTATCAGCGCGCGCTAACCAATTACCCCCCCCCCCCCCCCCACCGCCCCCCCCTTCCGACTAAAGCCTTCCTTCCTCCTTACAGGTGTCAGACCTTGAGGTCTGACACCTGTAAATGAAACATCATTAACCATAGTTACACTATACAGTATTCCATCTACCCTAATAACGGTGACTAAACACTTCACTGTAACCAAAAGAGCGATTAAAGCTTAAAGCAGGATAAGGGGGTAAGGGTAACAAGGGAGAGCAACTTTGAGTCAGGGCGAAACCAATGAAGAGGAATAACTTCTGAAAACCTCCAGAGGAAAAAACAGGCCAAATCATTCCTTGAGCTGGGAGGATCACTCATGAGAAAAATCCTCCGTACCCCCCCTAAGGCAAGTGATGATTAATCTAGCTCGCTCTGACTCTCCACCGCCCCATATTAAACTGAAAAACTTACACAATACCTAGACATAACCAACCTGTATAAAAATGTAACAAATCTGCAAAACCCTTCCCGCTAACTTATTTATCAAATCTTTTGTATTTTTTATAAGTGTCTGACTTCCACCTCCCAAGGGCCTTAATGGCTTCGTCAGAGTGACCCTCAGAGTGGTGGAAGTAGCTGCTCCTATCCTAAAGGAGTGTGTACCATAGCAGGGAGGATCCACACCTATGCACTGGATAGAACGCTTAAAAATGTAATTGAACTGAAATTTAGTCCTAGCAGAGCTATCAGCACACGCTAACCAATTACCCCCCTCCCCCCATGGATGCCCTCCTTTAACATAGGCTCTGGCCAATCGTACTGGTCAGATACCCTCACATTGATGGGGTGACAAGGTAACCCAACGGCCCCTGCCCTGCTGGTCAGTTTTTGAATAGTGAATCTTACAGCTTACCAACTCCTTGAGCAGCACCACATGCGATGACAACAAAAAATCATTGTGGGAGGATTTGCACCTAGCCACAAGCTCAGAGATTCTAAATGCCCCAAAGTAAGCCCACGAAAAGGCCATGCTTAACAAACAGGACTCAAAACTATCCCTAGAAATGCATGTCACCTTAACTTAAATTGATGGACATACGCATACCTAGGCGGATGCCTCCTAGCCCGCCCCTTAAGAATTCTAATTTTTCATATAGTTTATTAAAGTAAGAAATGCCAGCTAAAGCCGCACCCCTAGATGTCTGTGTCCTGCCTGCTTGGTACCCATCCCAGAGCCACTGTAACAGCAGAGACCTCTCATCCTTACCTCTTTGGCGCCTGGCATCCCTGAATTCCACCTACTGCTGCCACGCGCGCCTAAGTATTTAGTGATTAGCCTGACAGCTGGTGGAGACGATGCCCGATGTCACACTTGGCGGCAGATGCCGCTGGACTTACCCTCCGGGGACCCGCCTGTCGGCTGTGCTTCCTCTTCGTTCTGCTCACCAGTCTCCCGGGGGGTTCTGTCCTCAGTAGCAGCTCCATGTGGTCATCTCCCTTGGCGTGCCGAGTGTCTTCTGCCACCCAGCAGCGTTGCGCCACCATGACAGTCCCTGCACGTGATGCCCCTCGGCCAATTGGAAGCAGGCTCGGGGGACCACATGATTCTATCAGCCTATCCTGAGCCAGGGAGGTGTATTTAAACCCTGACAGTCCTCTCCTCTGTGCCAGATCTACTTCGTCACAGAAGGAGCCTGGTTCTCTGTGTATTCTGTCGCCTGACTCCAGTCCAGTATACCTGCCTGACTTCAGTCGAGTAAACCTGCCTGACTCCAGTCCAGTAAACCTGCCGGACTCCAGTCCAGTATACCTACCTGCATCCAGTCCAGTATACCTGCCTGATTCCAGTCAATCCTGCCTGACTCCAGTCAATCCTGCCTGACTCCACTCAATCCTGTCTGACTCCACTCAATCCTGTCTGACTCCAGTCCAGTCAATCCTGCCTGGCTCCAGTCCAGTCAATCCTGCCTGACTCCAGTTCAGTCAATCCTGCCTGACTGTAGTCCAGTCAATCCTGCCTGACTCCAGTCCAGTAAACCTGCCGGACTCCAGTCCAGTATACCTGCCTGCATCCAGTCCAGTATACCTGCCTGCATCCAGTCCAGTATACCTGCCTGATTCCAGTCAATCCTGCCTGACTCCAGTCAATCCTGCCTGACTCCAGTCAATCCTGTCTGACTCCAGTCCAGTCAATCCTGCCTGGCTCCAGTCCAGTCAATCCTGCATGACTCCAGTCCAGTCAATCCTGTCTGACTCCAGTCCAGTCAATCCTGCCTGACTCCAGTCCAGTCTAACCAGCCTGAGGCCTCTCAGTTTTATCTTCTGCTCCCCATGCCCTTCCTCTCACTGACCCATGACTGTTCCTATAACTGCCAAGGCCATGATACCCTCTGCCTATTGATGGCCTGCACTGCTCCTAAATTGTCGCACCAAAAAGGATATCTCTATCCTTCAAATCGTGCGACCACAGCTCCACAGCCACAAAGATCGGAAACAGTTCCAGGACCAACAACTTAGCTGTGAGCCCTGTCAGCTCCCATTCCAATGCCCATGGTGCGGTGCACCATTCCCCTTGAAAAAAGGCCCTGAAACTTCGGGAACAAGCCGCATCCATAAACAACTGCAATTCCCTATTAGATTACACTTTCTGCTGCCCTATTCGGACACCATTAAATCCTTCTAAAAATTCTAACCAAACTCCCATATCCTCCCTGATTTCTGTGGACAAATGCACAAAATGATGTGCGTGCTTAACTCCCTCAGTTGCCCTTTCAAGCCAACAACCAAATATCCTAAGCAATCCTATAACCGATTGAACCTACGCAACATTGCATGCATCTGTACCTTCCCTACCAATGAAGCCACTGAAAGCCTCAACCATTCTTTAGTGATATCATGCCTCGACTACTGTAACCTCCTCCTCATGGGTCTCCCGCTTACCCATCTTGCCTCCCTTCAATCTATACTTAATGCAGCTTCCAGACTCATCTTCCTCTCACGCCACTCTACCTCATCCTCTCCTTCATGTCAAACCCTCAACTGGCTTCCTGTCCACTTCAGACCTCTCTTTAAACTCCTTACCCTCACCTTTAAGGTCATCTCCTCATCCACTGTTTCCTACCTCTCTTCCCTCATCAACATGCACACACTTTCCCGCCCTCTCTGTTCTGCTAACCAGTGCTTTATTGATCACCACATCTCACGCCTGTATCCAGGATTTTCTGCCGTGCTGCACCTCTGCACTGGAATTACCTCCCTTCTTCAGACATACTGTCCCCCACATTGCAGGTTTTCAAGCGTTCATTCAAACCGCACCTGTTCAGACTAGCCTTCCCCTCCTCCACTTAACATCCTCACTGCATCCTTCATCTATCCCTTCTATTCCTTTCCCCTCTCCTCCGCTCACACCAGCAGTCCACTTCCTTCCCCTTCCATATGTCTTCTGTAAGGTCTTCCCTCCCACTTAATGTGTTAGCTCATGTGAGCAGGGCCATCCATCCTAGTGTTGTTCTTTCCTCCACCACTCCACCCTCACATACCCTCTTGTACCCCTCTGCTACCCTTTTACCCCATCCCCACCTGGTGGCTCCCTTTCAACCTCTCACCACTGCGCTCTATCCACTGATCCCTGATCTTCCAAGCTTGACACCTCACATTTTGCCTTGCGTTCTGTGCTTGCTTCACTTATTGTATTTTTGTGATATTTTTATATTCATATTGTATTTAATATGAACTATGCTGTCCATCCCAACCCTGTATCTCTGTACTGTATTTTGTTGTATTTTGTATGACACTGTGGACACTTTGTGGCTCCTTATAAATAAATGATAATAATAAATAAATAAATAAATAAATAACCTTTTTAAGGATAGCCCTGCAGTGCAACCGAAGCTCAGACCTGAGCCTGGACACCTTGTCCTCCGGAAGCTGGCAGGAGCCCTCCTCCGTGTCAATTTTGATGCCCAGGTATGACAGACAGGTGGATGGCCCCTCTGTTTTCTCCTCCGGCTTACCAAAGTGCCTAAATAGGGATCTCGCTGAAAATAAAACTTCTGCGTACACGTTAGACTCCGCCGGGCAGATAAACAAAAAGTCGTCTAGGTAGTGTGTCAAAAACTTTTTTTTAGCACCCACCTGCACACACCAGTGCAGAAAAGTGCTAAATCTTTCAAAAAGAGCACAGGAAATCGCACACCCCATAGGCAAACATTTGTCAATAAAGAAACCCTGAGCCAATTTAAAGCCAATGACTGCAGTGATTCAGGGTGCAGTGGAAGCAATCTAAATAGCGATTCTATTTCTAGCTTAGCCAAAATGGCCCCTGGACCATTAGCTCTAACTATTACAACCACTTAACTTAACAATAGGACTAACTGTAAAAGGCCCCGCCACCCAACCTAACTTAACTTCCTCTAAAACCTTTTTTAAAACAGCTTTGGGAAACTGCCTGGCCGACTTAAGATTTTTGGGGCACGCCTTACTCACAACACCCTTAATAGGCAATCTAAACCCCCAAATTAATATAACAAATCTGCAGCCTCCCAATCGGTGTATAACATTAACCATTTTAACATTTTCTCAAACTTGATTGGTGTAGGAGCCCGATGGAGGACACCTGTTTCCAGTAGGAGGGGCCCGGGATCCTGGCGGAGGTGCTCTAAAGGGGGTTTTTGCAGAGACATTACAATCTTTGTCCGAGTGAGAACCGCCACATTGCATGCATCTATGTGCAAATTTGCACAGATAACCCCTCGTGCATCTGCTGTTGTTAAATGAGAAGCACTTTCCTTTACGGGAAGTTGAGAGGGGCGAAAGGATGGCCCATATTGACATCCTTTAGGGGGCTGGGCCACCCTCATTCATGTCTGCGAGTCGTGAGAACCGAAAGCTAAGCTCTTTTTCCCATCAAATTTCTTTTGGAAACACTCGTCATAATCCAGCCATAAGCCAGCTTTAGCTGAGGCGTACGTCTCGTGAATAGAGTATAAATACTTCCACATATCATAGGGAATTACCAAAGGTAACAATTTGCTACTGCGCTCATCACCTATTATAGCCTTTATCACTAACAGAAAGTAGGGGAAGGAGAAAGGCAGAGAGGTGGGAAGGAGATGATGATAATGGAACAAGAAAAATAATTAACTTTAAGTTACACAGTTTGTATAAGGAGTAATGCTTTTGAGACAATAAGTTTATATAACAGTGATATATCGCAGGTTGCATTGGAGGTCGGTAACTTGCCGTCCGTGCAGTTTATAAGAAAGTTTTGCTAGCACAAGGTATTCAGCAGGGCAGTGTCAGTGAAGCAGTCAGTTCACGGATGTAAACAGCAGCGGTAAAATGAGACTTGCTGACAGGTTTAAACAGCTGTTCACTCACTGCTCGTGTAGTAGTTCTGCAGGGTCCATGTGTTTAACTGCAGTTTCTTTCCAGCAAGTGTAGCTTTTGTGCAGCTTGATACAATGTTGCTGATCGTGGGAAAAGTGGAGATGGATTTTCGTAGTTAGTTCTTTGAAGTGGCTGGTATAGCGATGGTCCCTCGCGATCTCCTTCTGGCGGGATCCTTCACCTCGGCTCTGGTCCGACAGGAGGGGGAGGGCGGGGGATGTAATGCTTGCAGCTGTCTGTGAGACAAGAAGATGTGCACCGCGAGTTGGTGCAGATAAACCTCACCACGTAGGGGTTAATTCAACGAAAGTAGTATACTCATAATAGATGAAGACATTGGGCCTGATCCAGACGTAGTTAAGTGCTTGAACTTAGTTACTCCAGGGCTAAACCATGTTGATTGCAGGGGGAGTCAATTAAATTTTTTTTTTTCAATGCAGGGATATATCTTTGAATTGCTTACTGCACACAGATACTGACCAGCTCTACTATAACACTGTTATTTAGACTTGGGATAGGAAACATCACCTCTCAACTCTAATATTGTTTGCAACAGATGAAATATGACTCCCCTGCAATCAACATGGTTTAGGGGCGGGGTGAGGCATTTAATCTGTACAGTATGAGCGTGCTAAGGGTCATTAATATGCATTGGGCCTGATCCAGACCTACGCCCGGCGTCGCAGCTATGGCGGGCTTAAACGTACGATCGGCTGAAAAGCCGATCTGCGCATGCGCCGGGCAGATGTTGCCTGGCGTAGCTACGGCAACGCCCGATCAACGCTTGGGCGTCTGTAGGAGCAGCATAGTGACGCTGAAGGGGGCATCCCCCAGCGTTACTACATTCAGGTTAGTGAAGGTGGGCAGGGGGGAGTTAGTTTAATGAGGGAGGGAAGGAGGGCTTAGCGTACCAACGCTCTTGTGTGAGCGTATTTTCCCTTGCTTAGGCCGGCTGAAGTTAGAGTAGCCTTCAGCCGGCGTAAGCGAGGGAAAATACGCACAGGGGGGAGTGTCTGGGAGAGTGAGCGCCGATGCGCTGTGCTTTAGTAAGCACAGCACATCGGCGTAGTTCTGGATCACGCCCAATGTCCCAAGTTTATGGGGGATAAACAGTCCAGGTGGATAATCACGCGGTCTAATAGTCTCTGAGGGGTAACTTCAAAAGAGCAGTCTTGGTTAGTATTGCTGGGAGGAAGATGATGGTGTGGAGCCACAGGACATATAAAAAAACAAGGCAGGCTTCACCTAGTGCATTACTGATGGCTGAGATAGAACATAAAAGATGTACGCACTAACCCTTCAGGCGTCTTGAAATTGAGCGTGTAGACGTGGGGCTGCTGTAGTGATCGTGTCCTGTGGTGTCTGGTCCGATGCAGAGCTTGGGGAGAGTGGAGAGACACAAGAGGGATGCGCCTAGTGCAATTACCACGGTGGAGGTGGAGAGGAGGAGGGGATTACACTCACCCGACAGACGTCTTGGTGCAAAGCAGTGGACAGGATGCAGTCCTATTCCACGTGTCGGCCGGCTCCGGAAAGCTCACTCTGATGACTTGTGAGACTGCCTGCGTGGTCCTGCGGGTGGTTCCTTGGAGACGTAGCGGCGTCCAGGTGGTGCCGGGAGATCCTAGACTCTGGAGAGTCCACTGTGCGAGGGCAAGAAGGCTGACCGAACAATGTGTAGTAATGGAAGCTGATTTATTTGTTTACAATAAAAACTTTGTATTCAAATTCGTGTGGTGCGTTATTAAGGTTCCAACGTGTTTCATCACAAGAGTGACTTTCTCAAGGGTGAAGGGGGTGAACTGTGGGGTGTGGGCTTATATGAGGGTATGAATGGGGAGGGGCTGATATGGGTTTGATTGACAGGAGAGTGAAAACGGGCTTGCAAATGGGTATGGGTATCTAAATCATATGCATGCTGTATACTGTATATCAGCAGAGGATAAGGGGAGGGGGGGATGAATATAGGGAACATAAGTAGTGGAAGGTAGAGGATTTACGACAACTTAATTAGGACATAAATATACATGAGGAGATGGAGGGGGAGGGGGAGAGAAATGTGGGTATAACTGGCAACACAGGCACACAGGCAATTTCCTGGTCTATATTTAGACCCCTAGGAGCCAAGGTCTTGAGGTGATACACTGTATCTCTCTGGTGTTAATCATTTTGATGAAGTCCCCACTCCTCCAGTCTAGTGTAACATGATCGATCCCTATGAACTGTAAGTGTTGCGGATCCTGATTGCGATGGGTCTTGAAGTGCAGGGAAACGTTATGCAGATTATAGCCCTTTTGAATGTTCCAGATGTGTTCTGATATATGAGTTTTAAGTAGTCTGATAGTTCTACCTACATATTGGAATTTGCACGGCCATTGTAAGAGATAAATGACATTTTTCATGTGGCATGTGATAGTCTGTTTGATGGTGAATTCGATGGAGCTGATGTTAGATGAGAACGTGGTTGTGGCCTTCATGTTGTGGTATTCTAGCTTTCTGCACCCAGGACAACTGCCGCAATGAAAAAACCCTTTGTTTTGTTGTAACCAAGAGGGCTTGGGTTGTTCTCTGATATGGTTTTTGACTAATTTTTGGTGGAGATTCGGTGCCTTTCTGAAAATGATGTTGGGTCTCTCGCCTATGATATGTGACAGTGTCTCATCCTTCTGTAAAATGTGCCAATGTTTTTCTAGGATGCGTCTGATTTGCCCTGTTCTGTTATGGTAGCCCGTGATGAAATAGATGTTATTGTCAGATGTCTGTTTGGGTTCCTTGAATTGTAGTTGCGATTCTCTGTCTAGATTTTCTACCTGTTTGAAGGCTTCTGTTACTAAGTCCTTGTGATATTGTTTATCTATGAATTGTTTTGTTAAGTCATTCCCTTGTGTCCTGTAGTCATCAATATTTGTGCAGTTCCTCCTAAGGAGTTTGAACTGACCTAGTAGAATGTTAGATAATCACCTGGGGTAGTGATTGCTTGTAGAGAGGATATAACTATTTACGTTGACTTGTTTGCAGTACATAGTAGTTTCTATGGAATTGTTAGTGATGTAAATGTCGAGGTCCAAGAACTCGACACGCTGTTTACTGTAATGGGTGGTGAAACGCAGGTTATGGGTGCTGTCATTAAGCTTACTGATGAATGATTGTAATGATGATTCTGTACGTCGCCAAATGAAAATGATATCGTCGATATAGCGCCACCATAGGACCAGGCTCGTGCCGAGTTCGGGTTGAGCCCAGATGTGGTCATCTTACCAACAAGTCATGAAACATACACTACACATCCTCCTCAAATCAGTTTTAGAATTAGGCATATATCGACGATATAATTTTCATTTGTCTGAGTACTGTGTAAACGTGTCACAGAATCCTTCCCCCTGTCCCTCTAATAACGAAGTATTGGGCTGGATAATTTCCATGTTATGAGGCATGCTGTGCCCAATTAGAAGTGTCATTATACACTAGCGTTTTTTTAGCACTTTTTTCAGTGTAGTATACTTTGAGGGCTATAATGGGGAACTTAGCCTTACAGCGCTATGTCCATCTGCTTGTACTTGTGAGGGGTAATAGTATTAGCTTGTATCCTTCCCTAGTATACTTGTTTATTATCCAGGGACGTCATGAACCTCTCATACCTGTAATAAACTCTGTATTTTAACAATGTTTTATTTCTTATTCAGTATCCTGGGTGTGCCCGTTGCCAGACTGTGGTGATTGGCCGCTGCTGATTATAATTAGACGCACCAGGACCCGTCTACCTTCACCCTTGACAAAGCCTTGTGGGCGAAACGCACGTCGGGTGATGTGGCCCAACAGCTCCTCCTATCCTGTACCTCGTGACCGGAGTTTATCGAAAGAGACCTTCTCCCGTTCGTAGCTGCCGGATGTCTTTGCTGTATCTGGGGAACGCTGCTCGTGTATAAGGTAGAATAGGGAGAGATACTACTCGGAAGAGTGAAGCGTGTCCTTGCGGACACTAAAGTTGTGGATGAGGGTTTCCCTGATTACCTTTAGCCTAGTGAGCTCCGTTCCCGCCCCCCCCACTCTCGGCTGCGAGCCCCCCCCCCCCCCCCCCCCAGTGCCTTATATGAATTGCTCCTGCCTGTCAATGCTAAGTGGACATTATTTCAGCTATTGATCACAACTACAAGGGGATACAATGTTATGCATGGCATGTTTTGTTTCTATTTCGCCCTTATGTTGTTTTTAACGATGCATTAATAAAGTAATATTGTTTTAAGAGGAAGTAACGTTGTCGTGATATATTGAGAGTGCACTTGGTATACCCCTGGGGGGAATTAGCCTTAATTGGTATTGTATTCCCCACTGTGTGTTTTGTGTGTGTTATAATACTTTGGGGTTTAAGTAGCACCTCAGTCCCTGCTGCATAATATTATTAACTTTATTGTGGAGTTTGTGCAGCACAGTCTTTGTTTTTTGTGAGTACTGTGTTGCACCACCTGCCCCCTCCCCCCAGGTAACGCACTTTGCATGGCAGTGGTGGTCTCAATGGGAGCTGCAGAGGCGTCCCACTGTTCCTGCACCTGCTCCCTGGACCTAGCAGGCAGTGTATTCCTTCCACTGATGCCAGGCCGATGGAGCGCTCACCCCCTATGCGCACACGCACCCCAGCAGCTTTTCTCGGCTCACCTGATGCATCCACATCCTGCAGCCGCTGAGGGAGCGCCCGGGACCTGACTGGCCTCTGCATTTGAGCGCCGGACTTATAAGCAACAACAGAAACAACTAAGGGGGAAAAAATGTCTAAATATACTAAAACCAGGGATAATAAAGCAGCCAATGAGTGAAATGGATAGTGAGAGAATAAAAGATAGAGAGTGAAAAAGAATGAAAGGAGAATAAAGATTAAAAAGTATGAAAGGACAAAAAGATACACAAAAATTAAAAGAACTGTACAGCAAAAAGACAGTGTGCTTCACAATACAGATACCAAATTGCTCTATACTTACCCACCATGAATTTCAGAAGCAGAAAGATCTGGAAGCTTCCAGCAAAGCCCCTCAATAACCCTTTACCCATAGTTGCCTACTTTTGAAAGATCATTTCAGGGAGAAAGGTAAAAGCATAGGGGCGGTCCCTGTGCATCACCAGTGATCAAAAGTCAAATATTTCTAGTTGGTGGGAGTTCAAATAAAGTTAATAAATATCTACAACAGCCTTTGTATGTATTAGAGTGATTTTACGTATTCTCCACACCTTCCTCCTACTCCCTTGTATTCTGCAAACTTCCCCTACTCCAAATGCATTCTCCAGACTTACCCTATATTCTCCAGACTTCCCCATAAGCCCCAGTATATTCTCCAGACTTCCCCATACTCCCCTGTGTATTCTCCAGACTTCCCCATACTCCCTTGTGTATTCTCCAGACTTCCCCATACTCTGCTGTGATTTTCCAGATTTCCCCATACGCCCCTGTATTCTCCAGACTTCCCCATTCACAATACCGCTAGACTAATTACATTACAAGAGACACCCGGAGAATAGATATTTAAAGGCAGCAGTTTGAAGGTTGCCTATTGCTTTCTGAGGAAACCCTTCGTGGAGAAACGTGTAAAAGCTGTTATAGATCCTAATGCTGATCTCAACTATTTCTATTGGGAAATCTATATTTGGAGGATTTGGATGCTATATGCTAGAATCTCTTTTTAGCTGCATGCTGCACTTTATTTGAGAAGATTTCTCTTTGCTTTGGCTTGTGAACAGAGAACACAGGTGTGCACTATACCTATATGCTAATGGTTTTCAGACCACACGTGGTCCACCTCATTTCTAGTGCATACTATTCTGAGGATTGCAGGTGATGGCGCATAGCGCCTGTGACGGAGCTGCCTCCTGTCGGCTCTACTACTCTATTTGGAATCAGAGCACTGATACAGGAGACACAAGAGGTGTGATACATTTTGGCTAAAGGCGGCAGACACTGTCTATTTTGTCACACTATACTGCTATATTGGCAGAGGACTGCAATTCCAAGATTTTGGTGACTAACCTCATTAGCCTGCAATTGTTGACGCAAGTATACCACAAACATATCATATGTATAATCTGATGTCACAAGTCTACAATGTGCACATGATTTGACTTTTGCCATATTGGAATTACTCCTCAACTCTTTACATCCATTTAGTTCTCAGGACTGAATTAGGGACTTGATACATTCCCCCTGAGATTTTTCATTCCCATTTTTTCTGTGTATACACATAAGTTGTTTATTGTGAGTTAGCTACTCACGGACAGTTTTTGGTCTTTTATATTGATGTTTTTAATATATTTATTTGTACAATATTATTCATCTCCTTTTCTTATTATTATTTATATTTGTATATGTATATGTTTGATATGCATATTTTTATTTAATTAGTACATAATTCTGGTGTACAATAAAGCAATCAGATTTACTCCCAGCGCTTCCTTCTTTTTTCAATTTTTTTTTACATTAAGGGTTTGGTCTGACCTGGTTATAGCAGCTGGAGTTTTTCTGATAGTCCCATACCCAGCATATTTCTCTCAAAGCGCAGGTTGGGGAAGGTTATTCCCTCTCCTCCCCTCTGTTTTTCTGTTATTTCAATTCCCCATACACCCCTGTGTATTCTCCAGACTTCCCCATACTCCCCTGTATTCTCCAGACTTCCCCATATGCCCCTGTATTCTCCAGACTTCCCCATACTCGCCTATATTCTCCAGACTTCACTGTACTCCCCTGTATTCTCCAGACTTCCCCATGCTCCCCTGTGTATTCTCCAGACTTCCTCACCTGCTCCTGTATTCTCCAGACTTCCCCATACTCGCCTGTATTCTCCAGACTTTCCTATATGCCCCTGTAAACTCTCCAGATTTCCCCATACTCTCCTGTATTCTGAAGACTTCCCCATATGCCCCTTTGTATTCTCCAGGCTTCCCATACTCCCCTGTATTCTCCAGACTTCCCCATACTCCCCTGTGTATTCTCCAGACTTCCCCATATTCCCCTATATTCTTCAGACTTCCCCATATTCCTCTGGGTATTCTCCAGACTTCCCCATATGCCCTTTTATTCTCCAGACTTCCTAATACACCCCTGTATTCTCCAGACTTCCCCATACTCGCCCTGTAGGACCAAATCTCTTTACTTGAATGGCAGTGACCGTATAACTTAGGGTCACTGCCATTCAGTAACAGGTTTGGTGTGCATTAGAGGTTTGGGAACCTATATCTATCGTTGGGAATTACCATAATTTCTTACATCAGACCCACAAGCGACGAGTTTATCCATCAGCTGACTGCTGCGACGTTAGTCATATCAGCCATCTGGTGCAAGTTTCACACAATTGCCTATCTAGTGTGCAGTATCTATCTTTATGTCTATATGAAAGTATAAAACATCTTACTACAGCAGATTAATCCATTATACTGTGCATCCTACAGCTGCTATTATACGGACGGGTTCTATGTGTTGAACGTAACGGCTTAACTTGTAATCCTCTAGAGACTATTGTTTATGAGATTTAAATCTCTTCCATCCACATATATTTACAATTCTACATCTTTTATTGTGATGTCCAATGTCTACAAGGAGTGTGTATATGCGAGACTTTATCTAATGAGGCTATAATATATACATCTTCTATCCGTCCTCATATTGATTATTTCAATAATTTGTGTTGATGAGATTTATTGCCCCAGTAGAGTATCTACATGTGATTATTTCATCTGTGGTCATTTTTTATGATACAGGATTGTTTATTTAATTGTATTTCGATACGTGTCAGCTTATTTACATATATCTTGTGATATTTGGTGTTTAAAAAAATAAAAAAAAAAATATATTATCTGATACACTCCAAGCGCTTCTAATTCTTTCCACTTTTTCATTTATGGGTTTGGTCATCCCTGGTCTAAGCTGCTGGAGTGTCATTAGATAGGTGTTTATCCACCCCATTGTGTCTCAAAGCGCAGATTCTTCTTTATTCTTTACAGAGACTATTTAACATTCACATCAGTCCCTGTCCCATTGCAGCTACATTCTAAGTTCCCTAACATAGATATATAGGGCCTGATCCAGAGCTACGATGTAGCGCTGAGCGTACTCCCCCTGACACTCACCCTGCCCCCAGCGTACTTACCCTCGCTTACGCCGGCTGAAGGCTACTTTAACTTCAGTCGGTGTAAGCGAGGGTAACTACGCTGGGACGGCGGTGTTGTTACGATAACGCCGCCCTCCCAGCCTCATTACCCTCCCTCCCCCGCCTCCCTACACTAACTACAGCGTAGTAACACTGGGGGACGCCCCCTTCAGCATTACTACACTGGTGCTACGGATGACTGATCTATATTGCCGTAGTTACGCCGGGTAACATCTGCCCGGCGCATGCGTAAATCGGCTTTTCAGCCCATCTTGTGCTCTGGATCAGTCCCATACACACAGACTAGGGCTAATTTATTCAGCAGCCATTTAACCTACCAGCATGTTTTTGACGTGTGGTAGGAAACCAGAGGAAACCCACACAGACACAGGGAGAACATATAAACTTCACACAGATAAGGACTAGTCTGGGAATGGAACTCATGGGGCCACACTCCTAAAGATCACGAAAATTGAATTAGTGTAAGTAGCTTGTTTTAAAGCACTGAATTTACAAAGTAAATTCAGGCTAAATTAATCGGAGATTAGTGTATTTTAAACTCAATAAATTGATATGGTGAGTTTAAAAAGCAGAGCATACAAATCCCTGTATTTACTATAAAGCAATTTGATAAATCTTTGCTAACTCGCCTCAAATGCCAGTGAGAAAATAGAGGTGGGAGTGAGTGTCAATTTACTAGAAATCAGCACTCATTTTAAAAAGTAATCCTACCATTTGTCCTAAAAAAAGTAAAAAATAAATAAAAATATGTATGTAATGCGATTCTATTGTATAATATGTGTAATTTTGGGCCAGGTTTTCTAAATGGAAATCTGTTGCCTATAACAACCAATCAGATTCTAGCTCTCACTTTCCTATTACAGTCTAGAAAATTTCAGCTGGAATCTGATTGGTTGCTGTAGGCAACAGCTCCACTTTTCCTATCTCGCAGCTTAGTAAATCTGGCCCTCTATCCCTTAAATAAAATAAATGGTGTCCATGGGCCTGATCCTGAACAACGATGTAGCGCTGAGCGTGCTAACGCTCAGCGTTACATC
>WWET01009535.1:5356-26708 GCA_011038615.1 Limnodynastes dumerilii
CCTCCAGCGTCCCTACGCTCACGTTACTACTGGTGGGCGGGGGGAGGTAAGTAAATGAGGGTAGAGGGGGGCGTGCTAAGAGACCATACGCTCCTGTGTGAGGCGTAAGGAGGGGGCCATACGCCCGCACAGGGGGAGTGCCAGGGGGGAGTCAGCGATGTAACGCTGAGCGTTAGCACGCTCAGCGCTACATCGTAGATCAGGATCAGGCCCTTTGTGACTCCAGGAGTGGCATCTCCACCGCTTTCTACAATGCAGATTGCCGGCAGTCTGCATTCAGCTGTAGCACGATGGTCTTTTGAAATTAATATGAATTTAGAAACTTAAGCAGATGGTAAACTCTTTCTGAACTGCTGCAAATGCACATAGCCAAAGAAGGCAGAATGATGCACATCAGTAATGTCAACCTGTAGCTTAAGAAGTAGTGTCATGAGCAAATATTTGGTTTCATAAAACATAGCCATACCATTTTTCCAAACCCATACAAAAGGATGGCTTGAACCCATCTATATTCAAAACTGAAATTGTAGGGAATCAGTTTGGATGCTTCATTAGGAACCAATTAAACTAGAAAAGGAAAGCAGTGAAATAAATAATAAAACTATTCCCCACCTGAGAGGTATTGTGTGACTAGGTATTTTTTATAAAAAGCATATCCACATTATCTAAAGTCGGGGGAAAAAGCAAAATAAAAATACCACGAGATGATAATAAAGGGATGAATAAGAGATTCATTATACAACCTCTCAGAGTTATGTGTGTCAATACTATAACCTTAGGAATTTAATCCCTATAATGACAAGGGATAGTTCAATAAAAATCATACCAAGGACCTAACTATACCAAGATATAATTTATTTTGGAAGACCAAAGTAGGAAAAATTGGAAGAGGGTATTAATGTATGTGAAGAAATTAATAAATACTGCTTTCATTTGTAACATTGGATAAAAAAAATAGATTGACAGGATGAGAAAATGGGCAATGTTATATTGGAAGACACTGTTTAAATGGCTTTACAAGAGGATTTAATCTACCTGATGTCAGCGGGCATGAGTTCTTCTCTAGCTCCACTAGAAGTGGGGACATTTTAAATTCATTACAAGAAGCGTCCCTCAAGCAACTGGTTAGACAGCCCACTTGCAAAATACTGCAGCGATCATCAAGCAGTATGGTTTAGTATAAGGTCAAAAAGGGGCCTTACCACTAAAATATAGATGTTATATATTAGGAAGACTGATTTTGAGGTATGTGGAAATCTTTGGTATTTTATTGGACACCTGAAAAAAGTTCACTATTAACAACAACAACCCTCTATATCAGAAAGGCTATAAAAAAATATTAGAGAAAAGAATCCAATATGGTTTACCAAAATGATAGCGAGTATGTAAAAGCAAAAAAGGTGACCCTTAGGAAACTTGAGCAAACTCAGAAAAACGTGGACAGAGAGGAGTATCATGTTATCATAAATGCAAAGGCACAAGCTGAGGAAAAAATGGCCTTCTCAAAAAAGGGGACAAAAGCATCTTAGGTAATATATAAATGAAAGACAAAAAACCAAAGAAGATATAGAATAGTCAAAGGTGACAGGGCTATGTCATATCATCTTGTCAATTATTTTTATTCAATATTCACAAAAGAAAGAGAGAGGAAGGGCCTGCAGTTAAATTGTTAGAATATTTATACAAATGTTGTCATTACAAGCCCTTTCAAATTAATGGGGCCCAACGGGATATAAGTAATTCCATCAGACTGGAAAATAACACATGTTGTCCCTCTATATAAAAGAAGAAGTTATTGGGTCATTTGACACTGTTCCACATTGCAGACTGTTAAATAAACTCAAAAATTTGCGATTAAATTGAAAGATGGTTGCCTGGATACAATCTTGTTTCTAGGAGAGACAACAAAAGGCTGTAGTGAATGGAATCTCCTCTGGGGATGGAGCAGTTACCAGGGACTAGTATTTAGTATTGTTATTGGTGACATTTTACTTTGTATTGTGGAGAAAGTATGCATTTTTACAGATGACAAAAAGATATGTAACAGGGTAGACATAAAAGGAGGGGTAAACCAAAATCTTGATGATCTAGGTAGACTGGAAGAATAGTTACATTTGGCAACTAAAGTGTAATGGCAAAAAATGCAAAATCATTCACTTGGGACTCAGAAATCCAGAAGCTTAATAAACTAACGCTGCTATAATAGACACTACTAAGGAGGAAAGGGATCTAGGAGTCACTACTTCATTCGACTTGGAGGTAGCCAAGCAATGTAATAAAGCAATGAGAAAGGCAATTCAGATGCTTTGTTGCATAGGGAGAGGGTGGCATTTTTCAAAGGAAAACATTATTAGTACGAGTATAGAAGGTTTAGAGTAAATGGGCTGGATTCAGACTTGAAACTGAAAGTGCTTGAAATTAGTTACTCCTGGGCTAAACCATGTTGACTGCAGAGGAGTCATATTTCATCTGTTGCAAACAGTATTAGAGTTGAGAGGTGATGTTTCCTATCCCAAGTCTAAATAACAGTGTGGTAGTAAAGCTGTTCAGTATCTGTGTGCAGTAAGCAATTCAAAGATATATCCCCGCATGCAAAGAATACAATTAACTTGACTACCCCTGCAATCAACATGGTTTAGCCCAGGAATAACTAGTTTCAAGCACTTACTTACTTAAGTCTGGATCCAGCCCAATGTGATGAAACATTATTTCACAGAGAGAATCACTGATAAGCGGAAAAGTCTCCCATCTGAGGTGGTTGAAGCTAACACAGAAAAGCACTTTAAACGCTTGGGATAAGTATAAGGATATCTTCAATCTTAAACTAAATTGAGGGTACATAGGGCCTATAAAATTGGTCTGACTGGATGGGCCAAGGGGCTCTTATCTGCTATTACATTCTTTGCTGCTATGTAGTTACAAAATATTATCTATCGGATCAAAGCAACCAAGTTGGTACCCCTCCCTCTCCCTCTCCTGGAAGGGAGATAAGGCCCTTTATATATTAGCAATCGGTGATATTGGCAATATCTTCTAATAAGATTGAGTGTCTTGCATTTGATTGTGGCTTCATAACCAAGTGCTTCACTGCTGGCCCAACTCTTATATTGAAGAGTAGCACCATTTTGGTTTGCCTAATGATAGAACTACCTATGCAGCAAAGGTGAAACAAACTAAAGTGCCTGAGAAAATCAGTAAAGAAATTAGTAGATGTGGTCCAAAAATTTTGTAACCTGTGGTACTCCAGGTGTTGTGAAACTACATGTCCCATCATGCTTTTCCAAGTAAAAGCTTTGTCTATAATGTTGAAGCATGCTGGGACTTGTAGTTTCACAACACATGGAGTGCCACAGGTTACCTATGCCTTCTCTAATTTATTCTCTAGGTAGTGAAGACTATTATGCAGACGTTTTGAAATGATGGATTTTTATAGCTGCTCCTCTCTGTGTTAAAAATGTAAATCTTGTTTTCCTGTTATTTGTCTTGGTTAAAGGCACTAACTGTCTTGAAAT
The DNA here is from genome assembly GCA_011038615.1 of Limnodynastes dumerilii. Lineage (NCBI taxonomy): Eukaryota > Metazoa > Chordata > Amphibia > Anura > Limnodynastidae > Limnodynastes > Limnodynastes dumerilii. The sequence continues at coordinate 8,869 of WWET01009535.1, forward strand.
CCATTACTTACCAGATAGACTTTTGTTTTCCTTAAATATTTCAGCACCTTGGACAGTGGTGGTTTCACCTGGACTAAAAAACCATTATATAACAAGACACAGAACACTTCTAAAGGTTATAAGAATAACAGATGTGTGGGATGAATTGTCATCAATCACAGGTCTCTCGGCCTTCATGCTACATGGAAGCTCTGATTCTGATGACATTTTTGCTGCTCCCGCAAATTTAGAGGCTACAGATTCTCAGTTGTGTCACGTGGCCAATTTCTTCTGCCCTGATGAATCTTTTGCTGCCACTGAAACAAAGAAAAGGGGAGGAGCATGTTTAATTATATGTGACCTGTTATAATGCTGCAGAAAATCTGTTATTGTGGATATCTTCAGTTTTTTTTATTCCATTGTAGTCTTTGTCATTGATCATTCTGTCCCACAGAATGCCATCAAGAACACAGCCAGGGAAAATACAGCTTCACAGTCACCAAGTATGGATAACATGTCTGGGGAAATCAGATCAGTCAGATTGGCCCCACACATCGAAATACATAACTAGTATTAACATAAATGGGTTTTAAAATAAACAAGTGAGAACAAGTGATATTGATATGTGGTAAGTCAACCTAATTTACTGATCTAAATTCAATGTAGCTATTTTTTGCAGAAATATTAGAGGATTTTTTTATCAAAGTCCCTTGCCCTGGTCCGTTATATTCTTTAAAGATCATTTATGCTAGTGCGGTTTTTTTAATAATTATTTTGAAACATTAATTCATGTAGTTGTGTTACAGTTACATTATTTTCAATGTTCCTAAATGTTAAGTATAAATCAAGGTTTTTATTTCTGGAATTCAGCACTTCTATTTAGTGGCAATTATAGAAAATGAGATATTTGATTATGCCAGGAAGAGAAATTCTTATCTACTGTCATCCTCTAGTGGTGAACAATAATATTGCATATGACATTTTTTTCTATTACATTTATACAAGTGAATCTTAGCCCTGTAATTATCCAAATTTACATATTTGCCTAGCCCTGTTCCAAATTTACAAATTTGCTGGTTTGCATGTGTACAATGTGGGGGCAGATCCATAAATGAGAGGAACAGCTAAAAAAAAAAATAAAAAAAAAATCAAATTTGCACCTTTGCAAAACTATTTTGATCTGCAAGGGAAATCAAGTCAAATTAGAAAGTTCAAACAGAATTGTTTGAGAGATGAAGTTTTGCAGCTCAACTAAACTAAATTTTAGTTTAAACAGCTGTTCAGTATTTGTAAGCAAAATAGGACAATATTTTCCCTGCGTGCTTAGTTTAGTTTAATTAATTTGCATCCCAACAATGTAATGTAGTTTATCTAAGTAGAGATTGACACCTTTTTGAACTAGTTACTCCCAACTCTGGATCAGCCTCTGTTTTGTGTGGCCCACTTTTCTTCAAGATGCAGGTCTGACAGACCTGGCAAATCTCCCGCAATGGGATTGAGACTGTGATTTAAAGAAAATCTCAGCCTCAAGTCCCACCCCCTATGATTTTCAGTACTGGGAGCCCTAGTGTTACTGAGGATGGGTGGGGCTTGATGACGATCTGCTATTGTCTAACCCCGCCCATCCTTAGTAACATTGGGCCAGATCCAGAACTACGGACAAGCGCTGTTCGTATTCACGCACAGCATAACTACTATGTACTCCGCCGGACACTCCCCCCCGGCAGTCCGTAATTACACTGCCTTACGCCGCCTGAACCATGCCTTAACTTTTGGCATTGTAACAACGACAGGACGTAAGAACACAATGGCCGTAAAAGCTGAACCCTCCCCATACTGTAAGATTTGCATGCCTCCCCCGCCTACATTCCCTAACTTTAGCGTATTTACAATGTTCGTATTATTGGCATGCCCCTTCCACCGTAAATACGCTACTGTTACGGAAGACCAATTCTCATTTAGGAAAATGACTAGTTACACAAGTAAACATCTGCTGGGCGCATGCGCACATTACACAAACAGCTGATATTGTGCTTACGCCCGCCGTAAAAACGCCCATGGCCGTTGTTCTGGATCAGGCCCATTGATAGGCAAGGAACAGTGCTTCAGTTTCAGTTCGTTTTGGTACAACATCGCACCCAAAATACTGCCATTGAATCACACATAGGTCAAGTTGGGACCGATGTTGCCTATTTTTATGCAAATTAGACAACATTGCATCCAAAATGCACTCAATTGAATTGGATCCATAGTATGTTTAAATTCTAGTGTTTGTTATTTTAAAATTTACAGTACCTGGTAGAGAACATATATATTATCCTCTTCAAACCTAGTGGAGTATTCTCTAAATCAATTTTTATTATAAAAATAATATAAAAATAAATGTGATATTATATTTAAAGTTTATCAGCTTTATTTTATTAAATTAAGCTTATGATGGGCTATTAAATGTAATTGATAATGTGAAGATTAACTATTATTTAGTATGAGGAAGTTTATGATTTTAAAGGGTAAATTGTTTTCAGGAGAAACCTAGAAACATAGAAAGTGATGGCAGATAAGAGCCAAATGGCCCATCTAGTCTGCCAATTTGTTTATTCAAAACTATACTGACCCTAGACCCTATTTACCCTCAATTTAGTTTACAATAGTGTATTTTATAAAGTATGCGCATTCTATTGCATTGTAGTTACAAGACTACTCATTGTATTGCATGGTCGTTACTAGAAAGTCTGTTATGTCTGTAGGATGCAGTGTGTGCACCAGGATGCAACCAGTGTTGTATGACTGTCACTAGGATGCAGTGTGTATTATGTATTACTTGGAAACATAGCGCGCACTGTACCAACTGTGGCAGCAGCTATGCAGATGACCTACATTATGTAAGAAATGTATCGTCAGATGTATTGTGAATATTACATACACTGCAGAAATGTTACTATGTGTCTGCAATTCAGAGAGTTCTAGTTTATGCAACAAACCTCTCTTTTTTTCTGTCTTCTCGGGAATCAGCAAGTATACTGTCAACTATCATAGAACTTTAAGCACATTTCAGTACTACGTTATGCTTACAGATGAGCTGCAATAGTTTATTGCTGGTGTTTGTATCTACAATTTGTGTGTACTCTAGCAAATTGTTTTTATAATGATACTTTCATATAAACATAAAGGTATCTACCACTATTGCATGTCCATCTAATGAACTTGAATCTTTTACTAAAATACTAATTACCGTTGTCACCACCATGCATGCATATATAACCATTGTGGAGGCGGAGCTACTCTCCCTTTCCTTGAATCTATCACACCAACGCCCATCAATCGACCTGCACAAAATCCTTGCAAATGAATAAATAGCAACTATTACCCCACAAATTAACAAACATATAGCCCATGATTCAAACAGTAATAAAAAAAAAACACATCGTCACCTACAAATTAGTAAACAGCCGACATCATCATCCCAGAATGTATTTTCATTTCTGATTTTCCCCTCGTTTCCATGCATACAGATCAGATTTTGGCTGCTCGTGCATTCTGTGCTACCTGATTGAAACGCATTCCAACCCATACAGTATTAAGTGAAATTATACTTCCACCAACTTCCAACATCTTCCAACACTTTCCAACAGGCTGGGATGTGACTGAATGTGTGCATGCCTTATCATTACAATCTACAGTATGGACATGCCCTATTGTGCTCTGATCTAGATCACACTTCTGCCATTATTCTTTCACAGGAGTTTGAAAGTGAAGGTGAAGTTAGGCCCTAGGTGTCGGAGGTCATTTGGTATGAGGGGAGTGGTTAGAGGTTTCTCGGAAATCTGATGGCTTAAGAATAATGTTTGTCTCTCGCCTTGTACACACACATGTCACAGGGGAAGGTAGAGGAGGATCCGTGACTTCATATACTAAGTGAGGTGGCTTTGCCATTTCTGTGGCAATTGGTTTTCCAGGTAATTCACACATCAGATAGACAGACAGACAGACAGACAGACAGACAGACAGACAGACAGACAGACAGACAGACAGATAGATAGATAGATAGATAGATAGATAGATAGATAGATAGAATTAGGGTTATATATAATCAGGTTGAATTAGTCAGAATAGATTTTAATATAATAATTTACAACTACATTTGACAGTGACAGGTATATTAATATTTTAAATGATAACATTGAGGCAGATCCTAAACTAAGTCCGACAGGGGAATTACGATCGGCAAGATTGTAATTCCCCTGTCCTGTAGGTTTTGCGCATGCGCACAACCTACTTACGATATCGTACTGGCTGGTGTAAGTATCAGAATTACATACATCTCAGTGGTTACGATAAAGGGGTGTTAACCCTATTTTACGATGGTCGTATCTCCGCCATAAAGGCAGAGATAGCCTTGTAAAATATGGTTTGGGGCGGGGGAACCCCCGTTACGATCAGTTATATGTGATCCTAAGAGTTAAGGTAGGAATCTGGACACGTAAGTGCACTCCCCACTACGATGCCTGCCGGAATGACCTCGAGTGCCCGTAGGTCTGGATCTGGACCATTGTGTATACTATTATAATGACAAATTGTTAATATTAGGCATTTGTATAGAAGTACCTGTTGATCTGGTGTTGCAAGGATCCGACATCTGATAGATATCCAAGTACTGATTTTTTTTAATGACGTTCTGCTGCACACACTGATCCAGCGCTAGGTATTTCCCATAACCCTACTCTGCAGGATCTGTACCTCCTGCATGCTGATCCTGCCCAGCATATTTGCATATGCACTCCTACAAAGGCAGGTAAAGTAATCACTGCTAACAGGTCGTGACACTGTCCACACTCATAAATGCAGAAGACACTGGGATGTTGCTGATCATGTAAAGTTAGGAAGCTCCCAAAATTCAAATCCTACATTGCCATGCAGTTTCAGAGGATTCTGCATTATTGTGGGACAGTACACAATGGCAAGATTATTGTGGTTGGCATGATATTCGCCAGATGACCAAGAGCTGTAACAAAAATTTTAGCACCAGGTTCAAGAAGGAAAAATGGTGCCCCCGGATCCTGCATTGCAACCCAATTTAACCATAAATAATAAGATAAGATTTGCGCCCAGGGTGGCTGTACCTATCACACACCCCTAGTTACGGCCTTGAGATGACCTCCCCTGTGAGCACCCAGCTTCACTGTGACATTCGAGAGTAAAAATTCACATTCCCTTTTAATAGCTGGTATCGGACCACAGACCTGTGATCATCCTTCGTTTTTGGAAAAATTCTAATCTGTTTAAAGCTAATTCTGTGGATACTTATGACATTTGGGGTAAATATATATAGTAAATCTAAGTGTTTTTATGTCTTAGAATAACTGTGCTAGCGTTTGCTGGAAGGAACTCATATCGGCTTTTATGCAGAGGAGTTTCTCTCCCACACTGACAACTGCTTTTGATTAATATGGGTTATGAATGATTTTTGGATATTACCTTTAGGTGTTATGCTTTGAAGATCTCTTGGGTAACATTTTGGTATGCATTATCATGTTTCAGTTTCTAACTTGCACATGCGCAACAGACAGAGACAAGGGTGTGATTGGTCCCTATTTAAATCAGTTCTGTCTGTCTCAGAAACTATTCTGCTATTCTTACTCTCCCTGATAAAGTCTTAAGGTATATCCACAAAGGATGAAACGCGTTGCACTTGGTGTGGACTGTCACTCAATGAATTGCATATAAGCTTTTTTTAAAAAAAAAAACAACTTTTAAATATATGCATATATAATTGTTTACTAATTAATTTTTTTAGTTACATGTCACTGTATCTGTTTCGCTTATTTTAAAAAACAAAAAAACCACAAGGTGTTGCATACTCGGTGTAGGCTATTTCACATTGTCTAGAAGTGGGTTACCAAAAAAGTAACTAAAATCCAAATATACTACACCAAAGGCGCCTTCTGCTCTTTTTCCCCTTTCTCTCAGCTATTTATTTAATCTGTTGGGACAAGCGGATCCCACAAAGGGCAGCCGCTCCTGGAAACAATGGACCCATTTACAAAGGATTATTCCTTTTCCATTGGACATCACATTAAGTCAAAATCTTGGTTCTTTTTAATTAATTGTATGGCTTATTATAATTTACTTCAAATGTTTGTGTTATAATCTGTCACTTGTATATATAATATCCAGGAATTGATAGATGTCTTTATAACTAACCAAATATATATCTTGCACCAGGTACCAGAAGGCTTCCTTGTAGGGATGTAGGTATTTTTGAATCTTGTAGCAGTGCAATTATTTGGCTCTGCCTGGCAAATTTTAGGTGATTGTTCAGAGACTAAAGAGGCTTAATATAATACAGAGAAATGCTCACCTGCCCCCCAGCCAGCCCCCTAGCCATCATGCCATCCTCTTTCATTAAGGTACATCTGGAACATGGATTGCTGATTGGGGCAGCTGCAAAAGTTGTCATTTACTTATTTTTTTAATATTATGGGTTGTTTTAAGTAGTAGGAGGATGAACTTTTAATGTGATAATTACACTATTATGTAGTATATTTCAGATTTCATTATCTTTTCTTCAATCCTTAGTAAAAGGCAGCTTTATATGCTTAGTTTTAGAACATTTAGGGCCAACTTTTCCTTTATTTCTATCTGTGCATCTGTGCTATCCGACTGGAACACTGAATCCTAATCTGATTATCCATATTTTAGAGCAATGCCACTTTTGAAAGCAGAGCTGTGTTTTGCTTGCATGTGGGTGTAACTTGGTATCGAAATGCAAAGTATAGGTCTCCCAAAGCTGTGTGTAACACTCCAGTCTTCCGAACCACTGCCGTTTTACACTCACAGGGGTCAGAAAGATTAAAGAAGACTATTGTTAAAGGAAATTCATTGGACCACTGAGGGTGGTTAGAGGAGTGATCACATGGACTCATAAATATCATGGTCCTTTGATTGCGTGTCCATTAATCGCAAATCTGATCACAAGTGAACAGGAAGTTAGACTTTGGGGCTGGATCCAGACTTAGCAAGCCGCTGCATCATTCCACCTAAAAGCCATATGCATCCTGCTTTGTCCTGTCCTTCCATATCAGAAACTTCCAGAACAGAAGTCTGGATTAGGAGAATCCAGGTCCATACTGTAAGTGTGGCCTGTGCACATACATTCACATTAAAATGCGTTTTTCGCTACTTGCGGTAGTCTGTATCGGATCCCTGGTTCTTAGTGTTGTGGATCGAGGGCATAATAAATGAATTTCTGGGTGTTGATTGTGGACTCATTTGCAGGATTACGGCCAGGGATGTCATTGAACCCAAAAAAGTGTCCAGCAGACATGAGATGATAATCCCTCAATTTTATACATGTCAGGGTAATACTAAACAGAGTATACTGTAATGCTAATAGTTTGTAAAAAAAAAAAAAAACAAACCCCAACAATTTATGCATGGTAAAAAAAAATTGGATATTAACAACCTGCCTTTCTAATGATCTCATACTCTATCCATAGTCTTCGTTAGACTGTTAAGTTGTTTAATGATGACACGCTCTGCTTTTGTTGTGTCTAAAACTGACTGTCAGTGAGCATGGCATACATTTGACATCCCTGCTGTGACAAGACATTGAAAGAGGGTGTGGGCAAGTCTTAAACTAAGTGTGAACAACATGACTGTATAACATAGGCAAATAAGAGAAGTGTTGCTCATCTGCATTTAGTCTAACCTGTTATGAATTTATTGTGGTTTTGTGGCTGTCACATAGAGAGTGTGTGAGACTAAACATCTCTGCCAGGCTATCGTAGTTTCCTGCTTTGGCTCACATACCTATCACCTTTCATTCATTAAATTTGGTTTCATGTAAGTATATGTGAATTCAAGACTGTATGTGTTGAAATATATATTATGCATTCTGTTAGATAGGTATATTTATGCCAACAGTAAACGTGCAGCTGTTTTTATTGAAAATGGTTTATACTGAGAAAGAAATATGCATTTTTTTTGTACTTTTTAAAGACTAAGGGCCAGATTTACTAAGCAGTGGGAAAGGAAAAGTGGAGATGTTGCCCATAGCAACCAATCAGATTCTAACTGACATTTTCTAGTATGTAATAGAAAAGTGAGATCTAAAATCTGATTGGTTGCTATAAGCAGCATCTCCACTTTTCCAAACCCGCAGCTTAGTAAATCTGGCCCTAAGTGTCTCAGAGGGATACAAAAAACAGATATTTTATAAACTGAACACCAGCTGTATAATTTACCTTTTTATTTCTGATTTGCTTAGATTAATGAGTATAGAATATTGGCAGCCACTAAGTAATATACCTGTGGGAGGATAGGGACTTCAGTGGTGGCTGTGGTGCTTTAATACAATCTCATTTCTTTAATGATGTAAAAATGTTGCAATACTAATACACTGGGCAGACACAGGAACAATATGAAAGATAATTACCCTAGAATCCCCCGGGACCTGTGTGGTGTGAAAAGCAGCAACACATGTTGAACACTTGTTCAATACAGCATCGCTGCCTTGTATTTTGTGTGTGGTAATGGGTGTGTATTAACTTTCAGTTTTCACTTTTCAATTCACATCCTGGAGATCATTCCTATTCCAAACCCCTACATATGATTGTGTGTATGATTGTGTGTAATCAATACTGAGGTCCTAGGACTGTTGTCATAGTGAATCAGTGCACCCTTTTTAGGGTGCATACTTCTCCAGTGGCATAGAAGCACTAAGTCATACCAATTGGGAGAAGGCATGTTGGTAAAAAGGACTGGAACCAGACTTAAGGTGATATTCGTCTGTTAACCTCCACAATGCAGGTTAATTTATGGAATTTGCAATCCTAAATTCTGAACATGCGAGAGGACATTCACACACCCCTGCATTCCCCTCCTTCGCATGCAGAACCCTACCTTAAAGCATCCACATGCAGAAGGCGTCTTAATAGACTCTTACTCATTGATTATTTAATAAAATTGGCTTGAATTATAGGATTGTAACTTGTGACCATTCTAACTCTTAGTTCTCTCAAACCAATAGAATTACCATTTTGGAATATTCAGATTTAACAATGTTTCTAAAAATATGCAGAAGGTATGTTTGCGTTTCTTATCATTCTACGTATGCGCGCGGCAGATGTTATACATAAGAAGACATTACACACGGAGTTGATCTCCATACCTAATGAATGCTGTAACAATGGGAGTGCCAGCACTCAGTAAGTGGGGGGAGGGGTTAAATTAGACAGTATGTGCTGAAATAGGCAATTGCATTCTTACTTTAGCCAACTCCACACAACGATATACACGGAAAGTTAGGGTTGCTCTATGATGGCGGAAGTCAGCAGAAATCCTCACTAATGAGAGGGAGTGTGATGGGAGTGCACTTGCCACTTATGTGGATATATTTGCTAATCTGTGCGTACTTATTTCATACTAAAGTCTGAATCAGGCCCCATGTGTCTAGCTTACCTAAAGAACCTTCATTCAACCATTATAACTCCAGTTTACCATCCATTTGTAGCACTTTCAACTAATTCTCTTTTGTTCTATCCAAGGTTTTGTTAACAGATCTATTTTCTCATGAACTAACATGCCCCAATATTCTCCATGATTATTCTTTGGGGATGGTGTTTCCCTTATCAACTAGATCCAAAGAGCTATGCCTCAAATTCCCTTTAATAAATAATAAATAATAATAATAATAGCGTAGCGTATAAGTGCCCATTAGTACTTACTGCGCATGGCAGCTGTTAAGTCACATAACTCAGAGCATAAGGACCAGTCACGTATCTTCAGCGTAACTACAAAGGGGCGTGACAGCCATACAACACCCGGAATTACGCTTCAGAGGCGGGTTGAGGCATTTAAATCGTACAGCATGGGCGTGCTTAGCAGCGTACATACGTGCTGCCTATACGTACGTCAGTAGTTACGCTGTGTAAAGTTAAGGTAGAGTTTGGGAAGCATAAAGCGGCCAAACTACGTACATGCAAGGGGAGTGCATACTATACACACTACGCTAGTAAACGTAATGGAAATGTAGCTCTGGATCAGGCCCATAATTTGAATAGCATCTATGATTCCGCAGCTAGTAAGTGCAGCATTTAACATGATCATGGGAACAATGTCATAAATTACAATCTGGAATTTAGTAAACTGCGATGCATTGTTTCTCCTTGGAAAACCAATGCTTTATCAGTGCCTTTTAATATTCTAAATGTCAATACAACCTCAATATATCAAGGTGTAATATATAAATTCCACTGTGTATATATTGCTAGTTCTTGCTTACAGGGACAATATCCTTCTTGAAACGCACATAATAGGATGTAAAATCTAATGTCATAACTATAATTTTAGGCCTTTTGAGTCTAAACGATGTTATAAAAAAAAAAAGAATCTGGAGTATAATAGGTTATAATTATCCAGGGCATTTTGTTCTCTATAGAAACAGTTGCTTTAAGCATTACAATGCATTAGATTAGGTGGTATAAGCCAAAGTATATGAGAGTTCTGCAAGTGTTAATAAGAAAGCCATCTTAGTAGGAGCTCCCTCAGGCTGGATAAAGTCCTCAGTTGCCATGGAGATGCAGTCTCCGCCTGCTCTAAATCAATAATTTTGCTTTGCCCTGGTTCATGGGTGCTAAAAATAATCCTCCTTTCTGTTTTACTGTTTCTGCACAGAAGTCTGTGCAACATAGCCAGTCAATGAAATGCAGCATTATCTCATTTATATAGCTCTGGTAACTATATCAATTAGCTGTAACGTGATACACATTTAATTATAAAGGCAGGGGTTACATCTGTGAGCTGGCAGAACGCTGGTTAATTAATCCAGTCTTTAATTCACCTAAGCATTCTATAGTTCTGATGAGAACCACATCTTGGTTATGTGTATTAGTTTGTTAAAAAATTGGGGTCACATTATGTGACTCATACATTATGTGAAACGTGCTAATGTCTCATTGATGCATGTAGTGTGTTTCTTGTCTCTTCTTCTACATACTGTAGCTCACCTAATCTCCTCTTTGATATACGTAGTTTAACATTCCCACAGACTCTAATATGATTAGTTAGGTGTAGCCACTATCGTATGTTCATACTAATGTGAGCGTTCCTATCTTTCACATCTCTCTTTTCTACATCTACTCTACTGAGTTATTGATTACTCGTTTACTCTCCTCCTCCCATGTTTCTTTACTTTACATATTTTTCCCATATTCCTGTTTCCATATCTTAAGTATCTGCTATGTTTAATGCTTTAATCACGTTTTGTCTTCCAATCTCAGCTACATCTTGTTCTGCTCTTTTCTAGTCCATATCATTATATGCTGAATTGGCCCCTGAATTGGCCCGTTTCTCTTCTCTGTGTCTTGGATTTCTCAGCCATTCACATTTTCATGTCAATACATTTTACTAACAAAGAATTTCACATCCATTTTTATTAAATGGGTCTTCCCTGCAAACTTTTGTAGAGTAAACCAATTGTAGGGTTTTCCCCTTTTTGGAAAATAGACCTCAATTAATGTTCTACAGATAGAAGTAAAACTACACCTCTGCTAGTATTGACCTGTGTTGCAGATTGTAGAATAGGGTCTTGCCCCACACAGTGACCAGGATGACCATTTTGAGCAAGCTGTTGGTGAGGTTCAAATTTTGAAGGTAATTCATTTTTTTTATATGCTTTTGCTCATAGCTAAACTTTTACCTCCATGGCAATGAAGAAAAAAGGCACCCCTGAACCCTGAATTACTTACCAATTTATCCTTAAATATTACTCACACCCCATTCTGGGTGGCCACATCCCTAGATACAGCCCTTTATATACTATTCATTATGGTCAATTCTAAAATATCATCATAGCATGAAGAAGTCTAAGGGCCAGATTTACTAAGCTGTGGGTTTGGAAAAGTTTGGAGATGTTGCCTGTAGCAACCAATCAGATTATAACTCTCACTTTCTTTTTACGTAATAGAGAATGCCAGCTAAAATCTAATTGGTTGCTATGGGCAACATCTCCACTTTTCCAAACCCCCAAGGCCCTAAGTCTAAGATATTTATATTAGATGATAATCTTGTTTCAGCCTTATAAAGTCTCCTTTATTAAATATGTCAAACTAAACCATGATATGTACTGATGCATTGTAGACTGGTTGTCACAAATCATGGTCAGGGGGCGTCTCTCAGCTTCCCTTGCAAGCCGTGCTCTCCTCCACGGAGGTGCCACTCTCAGTCAATGGCAGCCTCCTGTCCAGCAGGGGTTGAATTCTGGCAGCAGCCGGCAGCGGCCTCCGGTACATAGGTGTCGCCATCTTTAAAGTCCTCGCATGACCAGGACCAACCAACTGGATTCTGCCACTGGCAGCATGGCGCACCCAGGGGGGATTTCTGGGCAACTTTGAACATTTTAAAAAATTGATAAAATGTCCCAAAAACTTTAAAAAGGGGCGTGATTTCACAAGTGACAGAAAAGGGGCATGGCTTTGTGCCCATTTGGGGCAGACTGATATAGAGGAAATGGTAATGACCTGTGCTGCAATAGGGAAGCAGGTGGGGGATGGTGAATGGGTCACAAAAAAATTCAACAGTGTTTATGCACTGACACAGGCTCTGGTCCATTGTGTAATGTGCTCTACTAATGCATTGTATACTGCTATTGCTATTAGATGTGTACCTTCAAAATAAAACTACTATTTTAATGTGTGAAATAAGTAAATATAAATCACCTAAAAATATCAAAAACAGGACTTTTTACAGTTAATAAGCAATGCAATTCCTTAATGTACAATTTTTATTATTTTCAAATCTACATTGTAAACTTCCTGCTTTCACAGAGACGGTTAATGGACGTCTTACATGTCTTGACAGTCAAGACATCCAAGACTCCTTCACATCGACCTCTGCCGCATTGCAGTCAAAGGGCCTGATCCAGAACGACGTCCGTCTTCCATAGACGGATGTAATTCAATGAACAATAGCTACTGCGCATGCGTAGTAGCTATTGTACGTGATCTGTGTATCGTTTCGATACGTAGATTGCGTATATGCGGTCTTTTAGAAGACGGACGTAGTTCTGGATCCGGCCCAAATTCCCTAACATACACACACACTCACAGGCTAGGGGTAATTTTTATTTTTATTTAGGGCATATTGTAAGTCTCGAATTGGCATATGTGTGCCACGTCCAGACTAATAATAAACACCTCCTGAGTCCAGCTGTACAGTCCTGATTTAATTTAACTGTCCCACTGTCACAGCGTTTACAACAGGGCAGTCATGTGATTTGAATCTCCAATCCATTCTGGGAATGGGCTATTTAAACCCAAGGCACTGTGCAAACAGTACAACTAGTGAACTTTACTTGTATGTTCCTGACTCCTCCAGTTCACCTTGGACCCCTCAGTACATTATATACTGCTGTGTCCAGACCCTTGTGCCAGACTGCAGACTTTTTGGATTGCTAATGCTACACCTAACGTCTTCAATCAGCCTGCTAGACCTGCTCCATGTTCCATGTCTCAGTTGCTTCACTCCAGTCCAGTGTGCAACTGCTCCATGTCTCAGTAGCTTCAGTCCAGTCCAGTGTGCAACTGCTCCGTGTCTCAGTAGCTTCAGTCCAGTCCAGTGTACAACTGCTCCGTGTCTCAGTAGCTTCAGTACAGTCCAGTGTCCACCTGCTTAGTGTCTCAGTAGCTTCAGTACAGTCCAGTGTCCAACTGCTCCGTGTCTCAGTAGTCCAGTCCAGTGTACAACTGCTCTGTGTCTCAGTAGCTTCAGTCCAGTCCAATGTGCAACTGCTCCGTGTCTCAGTAGCTTCAGTCCAGTGTACAACTGCTCCATATCTCACTTCTTCAGTCCAGTCTAGTGAGCAACTGCTCTGTGTCTCAAATGCCTTAGTCCAGTCTAGCCTGCAATTGCTTCATTCCTCATTCCCGCCAGCCTACAATTGCTTTGTGCCTCAATTGCCTCAGTCCAGTCCAGTCTGCAATTACTTAACTATATGGCCTATGCCTAGTGCTATGTCTGGTGACTGCACACACTCTTTTAGTGAAGGCCAGTCTAAAACTGGCAGCCATCATTTACATTTTTCAAATGGAAAATCAGGTCTACTTGCATTCCACTAGGCTTGAACTCCTTAGAGTGGTCTGAAGTTTAAGATTCAGTTTTAATGATAGTTTTACTGTTTGGGTTACGGTAGCATGCTGTGGAGAAGGGATGGCTTAGATAAGGCTATGGAGAAGGGATGGTTTGGATAAGGCTATGGAGAAGGGAGGGTTAGAGTAAGGCTGTGGTGAGGGGGTGGTTAGGGTTATTGTGAGTGTTTTTGTCTGACATTTTAGTATTGATGTAATAATACTCTCAACCTCAGTGTTGTCAGGGTAACAGCCTTGTCAAGGCCATTTTAGCTCTGTTCATCCCGTCTCAGACTATTATTATCGAGTGTGTGAATGTCACAAAAAGGACTTTAGATCCCGTATACAACACCTGGTTAATTCACGTGTACATTCGTCCATTTTGGTTGCTTATGATGGATTTAAATGTGTAATTGTCCATTTTGATTTAAATTCTCAGGTCTGTATGGCTTTTATTTTAAATCATATATTTAAATCCCTCCTAATATTATATTAGGGAAACTAGTAACGTATATGTGTGTATTTTTGTTTCTTAAGTATTAAAGTGACAATGTTACATTATTTCAGACTATCCTTTGCACTGCAAAGACTTTCTGTCTTTCTAGTCTGATTTCTGTCTTTCTATTCTATAAAACCGTTGCGAGTCCTCGCTGCGAAGGCTCGCATTGCAAATTAGGGACAGCTGAAAGCTGTTTTTCGGCTGTCCCTAAGAGTTTTTTCTTTTATGAATGGGCGAGTATACGATTCACCCATTCACTTTTGGAAGCGCTGCTGCCGGGGACTTAGGGTCAGGCTGGGGGGTTGGGACTTAGGGTTAGGCTGCGTGGGGGGGACTTAGGGTTAGGCTGTGGGGAGGAGGGCTTAGGGTTAGGCTGCGGGGGGCAGACTTAGGGTTTGGGTTAGGGAATGGGTTGGGGGAAACTCACCTTGGACCAAACACGGTGCTCCGAGGATCGATTGCTATGTCTCATCGAGGCATAAGCAATGGATATCCCAGCCAGTTTGGACCTGACTGGGAGTGAATGGCCCTTTCAAAATAGGGCCAATCGCTATGGGGACCCACACTCCCATAAAACCTAGTGAAACCTATACCTGTGTAATGTAAGATAGCAATTAAGTTGTCATTTGATTGTCATTTTGAGGTTATGGTCTTTGTAAATTATAGGTTTTTTTTAATTTTAAAGATTTTTTTTATGGTAAGACAGTTTAAATTAATGTAAATCACAAGTATACTTTATAATAAATTACCACATGCAAACATACCACATATACATTACCGGTCTGCTTGATCTTCTTTGTAATAAATGCATATATATATATGACTTGCTTGCTCTCTAACTTCCAGGTAGAAATAACAACCAATTTCAGCTTGTGACCACAAGGCAGCAGTATATAGCAGTAAGAGATGACTTACTGAAGTTCATATTTTGGTTTATATTCCCATTTAGCCTACGGGTGCTACATAGAAATGCCAATGTTTAAACATGATCTAAGAGCTATGTTGTGAGAATTGTACAGTTATTGGGTAAATAGTGTCATTAAAGTTGTAATATTGACCCTTGTTGCATATAAGAATGCATTTATTAACTATGAATTTTTAGACCTTCCCTTAATATAATAATACCCAGAGTTGCACAGAGAATACAGTCCTAAATTTGAAGTCATATTTTAGAACCTCATGATTTAGAAATGAAACATGTGACCAGGGACAATGGGGTAGATCCAGAACTCCGCTTGCAATCCGTTTACTAGCGTAGCGGATTTACGCGCACATACCTTCTATACACTCCCCTAGGCACTCCCCTTGAATGTACGTATTTTGGCCGCTTTCCGCTTTCCAAACCCTACCTTAACTTTTGTCCACGTAACCGCTGTCACCTGCACACGTACGGATGGGTAACACATATTTACGCAGCTAAGCACTCCCATACTGTACAATTTAAATGAAAACCTCCGCCTACATTACGTATTTTAGACGTACTTTTGGCTCACGTAAAATTGGCACACCCACACGTACGAATTTACGCAGCAAATACGTAAATTCCCCGTATGCTCACATTTACGTTACATAGCGTATTATCTGTCGTGCGCATGCGCAGTACTTACCAAAACGCGATTTTACTTGTCCGCCACGCGTAAATTTGCTCAGATGCGTTGTTCTGGATCTGCCCCAATATATTTAATTCTCTTGGTTTTTTTTGTGGATTACCCCATGCCTTTCATGCACCTGCTCTGGATTCATTTATAAATTGATTGCGCAATCACCATTTTGTGTGTTTTTGTTTGGAAGCTTGTCTGGGGCAGCAAACAGGCACTGTTCCAGAGCTGCTATTTTGGAGGCTTGGGGGGCCTCTTAAGGTGAGTTAGCTCTCAATATAAAAATACATGATATATGACCCAATATAGGGACTCTAACAGTTAAGAGTTAGGACCACTATGGCAGTAGTGGCTTATCATATATTTGCAAATGTATGTAACAAATCTCTCTGTGTTTTATTTTACAGATAAAATGGCACAGTTAGTTACTTAATGGCAAGATGGCTGAGACACTCTGTTGTTTCTGTGTATCTTACCCTATGCCTTTCAAGCACCTGCTCTGTATTTACTTATAACAGGGTTTCCCACTCACCCGGAATATCCCTGAGACTCCCAAAATTTGGCCAGTTCTCCCGGTATCTAGGGAGAGCCAGCAATCTCCCGCAGGGGACTTGGGGCTGTGGTTTTATGTAAACCACAGCCTCAAGTCCTGCCCCCCCAGCCTAGCAACACTATCATTCATAGTGTTACTAGGAACTGGGAGGGACCTGATAACACCATTAGCATAATCAAGCCCCGCCCCCACTCCTAATAATACTATAAGCCATTGATGGTCAGGAGACGGGGCTTAATGGCACAATGTATTCAAATCGTGTCCCGAAGGCACATCCTGCTCTTCCCTTAGAAAATAGGAAAATAACATGAAGAAGAGGTAAAAGGGTATGAGCAGGGCCGCCATCAAGAAGGGACAGCCGGGACTACTGTCCTGGGCTCGAAGCTGATGGGGCTGACCATAATTAGCAGCTGTTAATGCAGATCCATGGGGCCCAGACCATGTGACATTACTGATGATGTCATATAGGGGTGGGGCCTCACTGATGTGAACTAGGCCCCACAACTTCTGATGGCAGCCCTGGGCATGAGGTAAGAAGCCATTGCTTGTAGAAAGGTTCAAAAACTAGTGACACAGGCTTTGATGAAGAATAGGGTTATGAGAGCACATTGACAGGTAAGGTAAGCAGCAGGGAGAAGTTCTGGAGACTCTTGTGCATGTAAAACTCAAAACCCCAATTGGGCCCAACAAGCAACATCTAAGATTGTGTGGGCCTCAAACACAAAATAAAAGTTTCCAGCCTCTCCAGTATTTCCCATCCATGTCTCTCCAGTCATCCCAGTATGCCTCTCCAGCCTCCCCAGTTTTCCCCATCATATGTTTCCAACCTCCACAGTATTCCCCATTCAGCTCCCAGTACTACCCATCATGTCTCTCGAGCCCACAGTAATTCCCCATTCATGTGTCTCCAGCCTCTCCGGTATATACTTTACTTACCTTTGATGTCTTTCATCTGCTTCTCTCCTCCTCAACGTCATTTGCATAGAGCAATCTGGTTCTTGCTATCAGTCACTGCCTTACGGGGCCACAAAAAATGTGTTTGGGATGCATGCGGCACATGGGATGCAAGTTTGATACATCTGCTCTAT
>WWET01009538.1:2366-14608 GCA_011038615.1 Limnodynastes dumerilii
CACCAGCGGAGCGCAGTGGACGGGAGGGAGCGTGGATGGAGATAAGGGAGGAGAGGTAGGGAGCGGTGGAGGAGGAGAGAGACTTGTAAGTTGTGGTAAGTAGCTTAAAGAGAATTCTGAATGGGACAGGAAGCCAGTGCAGAGATTGACAGAGAGGGGAGGTGGAGGCAGTGCGTTGGGAGAGGAAGATGAGCCTGGCTGCAGCATTTAGTATAGATTGTAGGGGTGTGAGTACAATATATAAACACCTCAGTTTCTTAGGTTTTGTCTGTACAACATGTTCTTTTTGTCTAACCTCATAAGCTTGCTATTCATTGATGGATTTAGGGGTCAGGCCATACCTAGATACAACCAGGGGCGGATTGGTCATAGGACTTACAGGGAATTTTCCTGGTAGCCGGTGACCGCTGGAGGATACTCAGCAGCCTTTTTTTTATTTGAAGAAAACTAGGATGTTAATTGTCATAGGTGGTGGTTACTAAAATGATGTCTGTATAGAACGGAGATCATTAGAATGTCATATGTCTTGCCTGGTGGACACTAGGATACTATATGTATTGGGTAGTGATCACTAAGATGCTGTATGTATTGGGTGGTGGTGATAAGGATGATGTTTGTTTTGGGTGGTGGTTCCAAGGATGCTGTATGTATTGGGTGGTGGTCACTAGAATGCTGTATGTATTGGTTGGTGGTCACTAGTATGCTCTGATTACTGGGTGGTGGTCACTAGAATGCTGTATGTATTCGGTTATGGTCACTAGAATGCTGTATGTATTGGGTGATGGTCACTAGAATGCTGTATGTATTGGGTGGTGATCACTAGGATGCTGTATGTATTGGGTGGTGGACACTAGGATGCTGTATGTTTTGGGTGGTGGTCACTTGAGTGAAAGTGACTACCTGCATTGCACAGAGGTCACTATAAAGTACTATATAAGTAGATGCTGTATTTGTATGTAACTCTTTTACATAACACTTTTTCTTGTAATTAATTGTTGATACATAAACCTGCTGCTATATCATATATTTTGTATTTCTTTAATTAAGTTTACATATATGTTGAAACAGCCAATAGTTGATCCCACCCACATGTGGCTGCTTGCAGATTTTTTCCCCCAGAATTGCTTAAAGTTAACAATCTGCCCTTGGATACAACAATAATGGCTGCCCAACCTCCCCCACTATGATGCTGCACTGTTATTCTGGAAGACTGTTCACAGAGGCTCCACAATGAAGTTCAGAGCTAGTGGTTCTAAAACTGTCTCTATCCAAAAACCTCTGTGTTCTAGGACTACAATCAAATATTGTGGTCTAAAGAGAGATCAAATCCAGGTACAGAGGCTACTCTTGTACCAGGAAATGCTACCCTTGTACCAGAAAGTGGTGCCTCTCACATGCCTTATGTGGAATCTACAAAAGATACTGTTAAAATGACTTTGGACCAACCTAATAAATTTGACTCTTTAACTGCTTGTCACCTGCTGTTCTCTTATGGATTTGATTGCGAATATATATTCTGACCTCTATCCTTCTAGTATGAATAGTCATAAATGTCACAATCCTGTTTTATCACTGCAGCAGATTTAAGTAGTTTATATTAATTTAAGGGAAATGATGATGGAGATGATTTTATTATTATTATTATTATTATTATTAATAATATTATTATTATGATTAATAACAGTTATTTATATAGCGCCAAAAAATGTCTGCAGCTTTTTACATAGAACAATAGACATTCTCATTAGTCCCTGCCCCTAATGGAGCTACATACTAATGACCCTAACACATACATACACATAGACACACACACACACACATACATACACACACTAGGGCTAATTTGTCGGCAGACAATTACCTATTAACCTACCAGCATATTTTTTGGCACCCAGAGAAAATCCACGCAGACACCGGGAGAAGATGCATTCTCGGCACAGATAAGGAATTCTCTAGGAATTGAACTTGTGAGGCACAAGTGCTACTCATTGGGCCACCATGCAGCCCATGATGATGTGTTGCATGAATCAAATTCCAGCTATCATTTACCTTTGTAGTCCATAAAATGATAGTTAGAATCTGATTGGTTGCCTTTAGCCTGCCTGTGCTAATTGCTTTTTACATAGTTGGCCCAGATTTGAAAAAATTCAGGAATAGGTGTGGAAGTTCGGTATGAACTAGTGATGAGGCTAGTGATGTTTCACAATGTAGAATATTTTAATTACTTTCACACTACCTAATCTAAATTCCTGTTGTGTAAATACAGCAAATTTCACTATCCAAAGTAATATTGTGACAGAGTAATATGATTTTTTTGATCAATAATAGCAAAAGGAGATTATGGAATCTATTTAGAAAGGTGAGAGATCAAAAATATGAATTGAGTTGAGGTTTGTAGATAAGCTCTTTCCTTGCCAGTATTTAGAGAGACCACACAGACAGAGCAGAGCTTATCAGACAGCATAGGTTCATAAAAGTATATTCAGTTATCACCTAGAATAAAATAATTTACCAGGTTCTGTCATCAATAGGCTTTGACTAGTTTGGATGGATATGACAATTTCCATTTTGAAGTCACACCAATTTCTCAGATTATGTTTAATACATTAATGGATCAAGAAAGAGCTGAAAAATAAACATCAAATTATTTAATAACCATAGAATAGGTTATATTTGCGATGGCTGAAAACACAACACCAGTGTAAAAAAGTAAGCATTTTATTATGTTGAATACATTTGCAGTCCCCGAAACGATGATGTGCTTTCAGAAATAGAGACAGCCGAAAGTTACTTTTCAGCTTTCTCTATTTTGAATAGGGGACCTTTTTAGAATTTTCTTTTATGAATGGGTGAGTGTGCCGATCGGCATTTTCGCCCATTCATTTTCACAGACCAGCAGGACCTGCCGCTGACAGCTCCGGAGAGGTGAGTAACCTCTCTGTGGACTTTTAGTGTTAGGGGGGTTAGAGTTAGGCTCTTAGGAAGGTAGGGTTAGAGTTAGGGCCATAGAAGGATAGGGTTATGGTCAGGCTGTGTGGAGGGGGGGTCTTAGGGTTAGGCTATAGAGAAGGGAATATTAGGGTTAGGCTATGGAGAAGGGAGGGTTAGGGTCAGGCTGCAGGGAAGGGAGGGTTAGGGTAATTTAAGGGGAGGGTTAGAATTAGAGGAAGGGTTGGGGTAGTTTTTAGCCTTACCTTTTGGAGCACCGTGTTTGGTGCTCCGGGGATCGATTGCTATGCCTCATCGAGGCATAAGCAATTGATATCCCAGCCAATTCGAAACGGGCTGTGAGAGAACGGCCCTATGGAAATAGGGCCATTCTTAGCAGGGACCCACACATATTTAATATAGGGCAGCTGTCGCTAGCCTGGAACAATTCTAGGTTGTAAGAATCTCAATAATGTATATTTTAAAAACAGTTTACCTATCTATTCTTGTACATGTGCCTGCATTCAAACTAAGGTTTAGAATCATGTCAAAGCACAACACAACATTAATGGAGACTTACCTGCTGACCCTTCAATCGCTTAGATAATAGAGATAAAGAGGATTCAATAGCTGGTAATTTATTGTAATCCACATTGCATATCTAAATCATGCTTTAGTACAGTTCCCTATGGTATAAATTGGAGCATGGGACTAGGATTAGAGTTCACTCTCTCTATGTTTTTTATTTCCTTTATTGATTTGTATAGAAGTCTGATAATGGTGTATAATAAGAATCATATATGATATTGAAATTATTTTGGCCAGTACACTTTTATTTTTACCGTTTTTAATGTGTTTTTATTATAAACTGTGTTATTAGGCTCCAGTTAATAATTATTATTATTATTGCATGCCTATTGCTTAGTTATTAGTGTGGATATGTATTCATCCATTAACACGCTGCATGGCATCTTTCACACAGGTGCTTTAAATGACACTCTGTCTAACTCAGAAAGTCTACCCAGACAAGAGTGAATATTTATTGGTGACTCCCTGACTGATGCCTCCCTCTAATATCATATATCCATGTCTTGCCCTCCCTGCTATTGCCAAGCCTTGTGTACTGCTATTGTCAGTTATAATTCTGTCAGTAACTCAATTCCTGATGTCTCAAGCAACTCAACAGCTCTCCTGGAGGAGATGCTGTACTTATGGAATTTTAGCCCTCAGGAAAACTGAGGAATTTCCTTTGTCTCAAAATAAAAAAAAAGTAACTGTTTATACAATTCTACAATCAATAGTAACCTGATTTTCTGCTTTTGTGTAAGTACACACACACACATACATACATACATACACATATACACACACACACACACACACACACACACAAACAACTACCTCACTGTAGTGACACAATTCTTAATATGCCGCAATGTAATGCTCCATATTCATTATATGTCCTATATTGTGCCCCTACATCTTTTTATGCCACACTATATAGTGGCAAAAAAAGAAGCAAGTAATGTACCAGACAATTACCTTACTGGGCTGCAGAGACAGTGAGATACCACACAGAAAAAAAAACCATATTGTTTGTGATTACATTGTGATTCTACTACTAGCTCATTACATATAAAAGACATAAAGAACACTGATTACATAAGAAGAGATATAAGAACTGCAATATGCTCCCTGACAGAATTGGTTTTAAAAACGAGTGTCTCTCTTCTTTTTTTTTGTGTGTGTGTGTGTGTGTGTGTGTGTGTATTTATGTTAGGCCAAAATAATGATTTTATTGATTTATAGTAAAAAAAATACATTGTACATGTTATGAATACAAGTTAAGAGAATGATGGATCCGGCAAGGAGGTTAGTATATAGTTAACACCTCTATCTATGGTATCTTATGTGATTTTTTTTTCTACTGAGAGCTGAGTTACCATGACAATATCCAATATTATATATGGCCAGATATATTAAAGACTGCTCTGCGTTTCCATGGTAACATCTTATAACCTTATAGAACTCAATTCTTTAAAGGCCATGGTGCTTTCATGGTTACCTCTTATATCATTACAAGCAAAATGGTAGTCTATAATTTGTTATATATTTTTAATGTTGGCAAACAAGGGTATTTCATATTTAACAAGCATTGACAAAATGGGAAATTGTAAAGAATATAAATTGCAGGGGTTTTATTGTACAATTTATAGACTTTCAGAGGAAAGAATCAAAGCCTTGAAGAAGATACATGATAAGATGTTATTTTACACTTTTACAGTATTAAGTCAAAGAATAATTGCTCCTTTAATTACACTGTACACTGCAATGAGACATAAAAAATGACACACATAAGATCAGATCCCAGATCTTGCAGGGTTTTGCATTAGATTCTGTACAGGATGTAGCTCTCATTCGTTTCTCTTCCCCGTCCTCAGTTTTCTCAGTCTTGGACCCAACAGCAGGTGGTGAAAACGTGTTATCTGTCTGGGTTTTTCCTCTCTAGCTAAAATGTGCCTCATCTTTCTTGATGTCACTTTCATTAGACCACATAAAGCCACTCATTCCCTTCCTTTTCAGTATTCTGTAGTTGAGGATATTTGCATATTTGCATTTTCATTTATTATGTTTTGTAGACAAGTACTGAAGAAATATGACTTAGCTTAAATGACCTTGACAGGTGCAGACCCTCTAATACAGCAATACAGTGATACAGTAATATAAAATAAAAAATAGGGAGCAAAGATATTTTAAGATTATTACCTTAGGCTATAGGGATATAGTAATACCTAGTTTTGCTTATAATGCACAAATAAGGACTGCATTCAAAAGCAGCATATCTTTTTCTAAATTATATGCGCCCGATGCAATTAAACGAGAGGGGGTGTGGCCTCCCATGTGCTCACATAAAGAATCAAGAATCCGGTATTGAACATTATGCCAGTGGAAGTCTGTGTCCGATCAATAAATATCCTCTTTGTACAGTAGGTCTACTACATGTTTGGATGCATGGGTGGGCTGGGCTAAGGGTGCCATTGGTTGTTTTAGTATCACCTCCCTCTGTTAATGCAGTACAGTTGCATGGTGTTCCAGGACTTATAGGGTGCACCGCTCAGGTGCACTGCTTTAATCTAACTGATAGCTGGTCAGTAGTGCAGCCAACTGAAATCATTTGGAAGAACACAGAAAAGGAAAGAGCTATGAGACTCAAACCCTGCACAGACAAGCTGAACATTATTTTAATTCCCCTATACACGTATATACAGGATGTAATGTGGTGGAGGGTTTGGGGATAGAATATAAGGGAGAAATGTAATAAGAAGATAAAGAGATGGTGCACAGGTGGAAAGGGCAAATGTTTTTTACTGCAACAAAATAATTTAAAACGACATGCCCACTGGTTTAGCTATATGTCTCTGGACCGTATCCAAACTTACAAAGTGTGGGCTTTTCCACTCTTATACCCCTTTCACATCACCACCCCGGCAATAGCTCGGGTTCACAGACCCGGGATATTGCCGGGGCAGCAGAGGATCCCAGGGTCACAGACCCCGTTTCACACTGCAGGGCAGACCCAGGAAATTCAGAGACCCGGGTCTGCCCTGTCGTCATCAGACAGAGTAATTTGTTTACCGTTTCTCTGGCAACACTTGTTGCCAGAGCAACAGTAAAAAAATTACACCAATCAAGTGCGTTAGGTGCTACACGGGTTGAAAAACCCGGGTAGCACCTCTCACACTGCACCCCTACCCATGTCGGACCTGGGAATAACCCTTTTTTTACCTGGGTTGAATTCCAGGGTCTTCTGACACGGGCCCACCGGAAGTACCCCTTTCACATCTCCACGAAATACCCGGGATTTTGCTGAGACCCGGGTTTTTGGCGAAAATCCTGGGTATTTCATGGTGATGTGAAAGGGGTATTAGTGAATAGAAAATGCCTACATATCATGACTGCACATACATAAGGCCTCCAGTGTGTATCTGGATCCTCATGCTGAAAACCTGACAGCAGGGGGAATAAGACTGGTTGCGTACAGCAAGTGTATGCAAGGTGGGAGGAAGGACAGATTTAAATTATGCAGCAAGGACTGGGTTAAGTCCTTGCTGCAGGACTTAACCCAGCAGGGATCCAGCTTTAGATCTCCACTGCCGCTGTACTTGGACCCCCAAGTACAGCATTTACAGAGGTCTGACTCCAGACCTCTGTTATTAGAATGTTCTTATTAACTTATTAACTTCAAGACAGAGGGCCGGATCCAGACCTGCGCCCGACAGGTCACTTACGTATGCAAGGTGCATAAGTGGCCTGTTTTCACTAGAGGGTGTGTGCCCTCCAGATGTTACACTAGGGTTATGAGAGTAACCCTAGCGCTGCAAAAATCGGACGGAACAATGTTTCACAAATGGGCTGTGCTTCCCCTCTGCCTGCTAAAGTACAGTGTGGGTTCCCATACTTATGCGGATCAGCGGTTGCACGGACCACAATTGCATTAAGGTTGCCTTATGGCAGCGCAAGCTGTCATAACGCATGCACGAGAGAAGGGAGTGACAGAGGGCATGCACTTCCCTCTTCCTCTCGGACAGACAGACCCCGGCACGTTTGGAGAACTCAAGGTATTTATCACATAACAAGGTCCCAATCCATACAGTATTTGCAACCTGGCATAGACAACCTGCGATACTCCAGGGGTAGTAAAATGTCCAATCATGCTTTGCCATGTATCAGCTATGTCTATGCTGTTGGAGCATGCTGGCAGTTGTAGTTTCACTACACCTGGAGTGCTGATGGTTGCCTCTGCCTGTTCCATGTAACTTCCTCTTGGTATAGCAGTCAATTTCTTAAAACTCCCATAAAAGATCCTTAATTATTTTTTATAAATAGATAGATCTTCAGAAGATTTAGTGGGAAATCAAGCAGATCTGACTAATATGGTGAAATGTAATGTATTTTACAAATACATTTAAATAATAAAAAAAACTTAAAGGAATGCCAAAAATATAGAAACCAAACAATGAAACTGGTATCACTGTCACAGAGGCACTTGAATATAATAGGACACCATTAAGTTTTCTTGTCCCATCAAATTCTGTTTCTACTCTCTCCTGAAGTATTTCATTCCTTCTGGCCAGAAACGTATGATCCCACAAACTAGCATCCCTTCACGAGCCACCGATCGCTTTCAAGTCATAATTTTATCTCTCTTTTTATTTTCAGTTCAGACTAGAAAGAATCTGTCCTTTCTCGGAGGGCACACAGTGTGACTCTTTAATTGGCTGCTTGGATAACAGTAATTTCAGGGTAATCTTTAATAATTTGCAGTTTCTTAGGCATCCAGGGGAAACAAAGTCTTTTGTCTCATATTTGGCTCTGGCACATACCAGTCAGGCTATCATTTTACAGTCTTCTAATAGCTTTCGGGATCTAGAAAACAGGCTATAGTACGGGATGACATATGTGGTCATTTGGGTTCATTTATCACAAATAGCAACAAGCGGTTTCATTATTCATGAAAGAAATTGTAAATGCACTGGTGATGTTGCTACGGTGGCAATCAAAAATTCAATATTGATACAGCTACACCATAATCTTAACTGTATCAATGCTTTTCATTAATAAGTTTTATTTAAATATATTAAACAGTTGGGGTACAGAAAATATAAAGGAAATAGGGGAGGAAAAAACAACAGTGTTATCAAGGAGGTTGGGACACATGTCATGTCATAGAAACATAGAAAGTGACGGCAGATAAGAGCTACATGGCCGATCCAGTCTGCCCAGTTGTTTATTTAAAACTATACTGACCCTCAGGGGCGGAACTACCATTGGTGCAACAGGTGCAGCTGCATCAGGGCCCATGCTGAGAGAAGGGCCCATACCGTCATCATTGTTCCACTGAAGCACCCCACCGGGCTACATAGCTTTTGCACCTGGACCCACAACTCGCTGGTTCTGCCTCTGCTGACCCTAGACCCTATTTAGAATCAATTTAGTTTGAGATTTAGGATATCCTTATATTTATCCCAAGCATGTTTAAACTGTTCCACTGTGTCAGACATGTATATTCACAATTGCAGTACAATTATTATTTTAAAACCATAGCAGCGTTGTCTAGGTGACTAATTCTTGGTAGAAATCAATGTAGCACCCTCTCCATCGATGATAAATATGTGCCATGAAAACTACAATAATAATAATAATAATAATAATAATAATAATAATAAAAGGATGAATATGGTACCCTTACAGTTGCCATAAGAAAATTACCTTCAATTTCTGGGCAATAAACAATAAACAACATTAATAATAAACCTTCAAATTTGTGCACAGCTGTAGATCTAACCAGAATGGATATACCAGCTAGCTACCAGGGCAATGATGAGAGTCCAACAGACAGCATGTAAAACTTTTTTGTATAAGGGCAGCGTTTGGAAGATGGGGAATGGAATGTTCCTTCTGACAAACTGTTGAGTTAAAACTGTTGAGTTAGAATTGCGAGCCTGAGTGGACGAAAAGTGCTCCATATGTAAACAAAACGGAGTGCCAGACTCACTCGCTCCCAAATAATGCAATATAGGGGAATCCCCACAGGCAGACTCCTCCGTAGTGGTAGCTATGTATCACAAGATGTTATAGTGCTGGAAGGGGAAACCCTCTATCAAGCTCCTCCTAAGCCCCGAGTTGAAATAAACAATGCTGGTTGATGAAGACTTAAAGTCCTTGGTACTCACTGCCCGGCGGTCCAGGCAGATAGAACTGTGTCCCTCCGTGGGTAGATGGTATAGAGGAACGAGGCGGAGGCCACCCGCCATTCTCCTTTGTCACGGACCGAAGACCAACTGGATCAAACACAATGCACTACGGAGGAGTCTGCCTGTGGGGATTCCCCTATATTGCATTATTTGGGAGCGAGTGCGTCTGGCACTCCGTTTTGTTTACATATGGAGCACTTTTCATCCACTCAGGCTCGCAATTCTAACTGAACAGTTTTAACTCAACAGTTTGTCAGAAGGAACACTCCATTCCCCATCTTCCAAACGCTGCTCTTATACTAAAAAGTTTTACATGCTGTCTGTTGGACTCTCATCATTGCCCTGGTAGCTAGCCGGTATATCCATTCTGGTTAGATCTACAGCTGTGCACAAATTTTAAGGTTTATTATTAATGTTGTTTATTGTTTATTGCCCAGAAATTGAAGGTAATGTTGTTTATGGTTTCTTTATGCATTTTGCAATTTACCAATACTGGTAAACTTCACATAATTATTACTTTATTGCCTATAGGCTAAGCGCTGTGGTTCATTTCTTCTTTTTTTAGCTGGCTTACAGACAAGAGAGGGGTATAGGGGGAGCAGGCCTACTTCCCGATGCAGAGTAAGGGCTCTATTTACAAAGATCATTTTAATGCGATAGGGCCAGTTTTCACTTCAAAACTGGCCCTATCGCATTAAAATGAACTTTCCAATATTTACAAAATGCCGGAGCAGAGTTTTACACTCCACTCCCGGCGTCAGACTAACGCCAGCTCAGACTGGTGTCAGTGGTAAGTATTCCGGCGATGTTCCCATATACCCCTCTTTTCCTCCCCGTAATAGCTGTTATTAGGGGAAGGAAAAGGGGGGTATGTATGGGGAGACCGTCGGAATATATAGAAATACTGCCGGAGGGTAAAAAAAAACCGAATAACTCACCTGTCCAGGCGTCCCGTCAGGCTGCAGCTGTCCGGTCCTGGCATGAAGACACTGCACATGCAGGTTTCTCATGTCAGGACTTGGGAAAATGTCAAAGTGCCTAAAGAGAAGCAGTGCGCATGTGCAGTGTTTCTCATGTCCTGCGCATGTGCAGTGTTTCTCATGTCCTGCGCATGTGCAGTGTTTCCCATGTCCTGCGCATGTGCAGTGTTTCTCATGTCCTGCGCATGTGCAGTGTTTCTCATGTCCTGCGCATGTGCAGTGTTTCTCATGTCCTGCGCATGTGCAGTGTTTCTCATGTCCTGCGCATGTGCAGTGTTTCTCATGTCCTGCGCATGTGCAGCGTTTCTCATGTCGGCACTGAAATTTTTCTAAGTCCGGATTGCGAGCTACTGCGCATGTGCAGTACTTCATTCATGCATCACATGAATGTGAAGTACTGCGTGGACCCGGCGGCTCATCGCGGGACCTCGCAGGAGTGGTGAGTATTTGTAAATACTGTCAACGAAGCGGCCAGGCTCACTGCAATGATAAGCGAGTCTGATGCAGCTTCGTTCAAAGGGAACGAGGAAGGTAAGTAAACAGAGCCCTTAGTTCAGTATTAAGAAATTTATTAGCCCGTTGGAATACTTCACTTCATAGTGAAGTGTTCCCTTCTAATCTGTTTTCCAACGAAGTTGCAAGGTGGTTTTAACAGACTCCCGGACATAAGGCTCATTCCAAGTCCACCTAAGGCATATTGTGGGCCTGACTAGCCAAGTCCCACAATTGTGCTAATACATGTTTACTGGTATTTAAACAGATTCAGAAGTGTTTCTCCACCATCCTTCTGACAATAGTCATTTTACTGTATTCCATTCTAGAAGGTTTTAATTTATATATACATATTCAGGACCTGAAGCTTCCTTAAATGTGATGCTGGTGTGACCTTAGCACATGTCAGTATTCACAGCAGAGAGCACCGTGAAGGAGAGAAGAAGCAGGAAGGCAGCAAAGGTAAGTAAATTAAAGGTTGGGGGTTGAGACACTGGAGATACCTGGGGGAGTATATAGGTACACTGGAGAAACACAAGCAAAGTAAATTGGCTTCTTGAGAGATATATTAGAACGCTGCTTAGAAAGGCCATGGATTAGAATACAGTAGCTGACACTTCTAATCAGGCCGAGCTCTATTGTGGTTACAAATATGTTTTCTGTATTTTATGTCTTTTTTTTTACTACATTTTGGTTACAAGTATGTTAAATTTATTGCAGTGGTTAAAAGAGTGCAATCTCTATTGTATGTCAGTCACTAGGATGCAGTCTGTATTGTTTGTGGTGACTAGGATGACGTCTGTATTGTATGGCACTTGGATGCTGTGGAAATCTTATAGTGAGACTAGGATGCTATCTATATTGTATAGATAGCATCCTAGTCCTAGTCTCACTATAAGATTTCCACAGCATCCAAGTGCTGGGGCATAAGCAGTAGGAGGAATATAAAGCCCTATTATGGAGCTGTAAGATTGGTTATATTTCACTTATATTTTGTGAGATGTTTTTATTTTTTTTCTCTCTTTTGCATATATTTATAAAAATAATTTTTTGCTAATAAAACATTATTTTTAAATATAGTATAGTT
>WWET01009538.1:15789-26690 GCA_011038615.1 Limnodynastes dumerilii
GTATAAGTATAAATGAAACGCTAGTGCACGAGTGTAACTGACGTCATCAATTATATAAAACACTGCCCCCCTAGCGACCAAATTGTCATTAGGAGCAGCACAGATGAAGAAGAGGAGCCTGTCCCCACTGTGTCAAGTACCGAAGAGGCAGAAAACCGGACGAGAACAATGGGGAAGTGACTCCAATCAACCGGAACCCAGACTCCAAGCAAGTGAAGAAATTTCAACACATCCAGCAAGGCTTCCCAAGAAAGATGACAGCAAACGGTGAGTGCCCAAAACTTTTATTTTTTTACTACACTACACACTGCATTCACACACAGTTAGGATTGGACACGGCGGCCACTGGAGGTAAGTGCACACATTAGGGAAAATTATTAGTCAGGAAAAATGTATTTTTTACAGGCACACTTACTTTAAACTGTTAATGTATGTTTGGTGCACATTGGGGGGGGGGTTCAAGAAGTTGCTGTACTGGGGCCCAGAATTTCTCTTGGCGGCCCTGCATGGAAGCAGAGCTGCCATCAGGGAGCGATAGCCAGGACTGGGCCCAGAGAGAGATGGGGCCTGACAATACTTACCTTAGCTCTGCAGCAGCAGATATTAGCAGTATTCTACCGCCGATACTGGCTGCTGAGAGCTGCACATTAGTGTGCCAATTCACAGGATAAGATTCCCCTGCGCATATTCTGGACATTTATCATATTCTCCCTGTACTATATTTCTATAAACTATTTACATTGAATAGCATTATAAACTCATAGCATCTTATATAGATATATTTACATTCCGGTTATATTTTCATGGAATTTATTGCTCTAATTATGAAGCAGTTTTTTTCATCCTTTTATGTTGCTATAAATGAGCAACAGCTGATACCCCATCCTACAGCAGTCACCAAACCCAAGAAATAAAGACACCGACAACTTTATTGGCTTTAAAAGGGGACATAGGTTATTTTGGTTAATTAGGTTAATTAGTAATTGTATTTTGACTATAAAATTTAGGGTTGAGACAGGTGGCAACTAGCAGGTGTGTGTCACCTCAGGAAACTTAGAATGACAACCGTATTCATCAACAAGGCGCCCCCACCACCCCCGATACCCTGGCTCCACCTCTTTACTTGCACACCCCAACTTGTGTGGGGAGGCAGATCATGCCCCTGTCACAGGGCAGACGACCTGATGTTTACTAGAATGGTGCGCCTCTGTAATCAGACATTTCCTCCATCTTTTTTCACTGCGCCACATAAGAAAAGGTGACTCGCCACCTCTACAGCCAACCCATGTCCTGTCTGAAAAGGAATGAAAACATGTTAATTATACATCCTAACCAAATTTGGGAAGGAGGGCAACGAATTTCTCCACAGAGAGTGACAGCACATCAAAACATTGACACTACTTATAAACTCTGGCACCTGACCCAAGCCCACCCATCTTGAACTACCCAATCATAACCATTACTATATTTACATAACTCTAGAAAATTCCTAACACTAACAACAAGATGCCTACTATGTAATGCGGCCCAGCTGGTCATTTATATCACCTCACCCTTAAGTAGTGTTCGTTTCTTTAAGTCAGGGCCATTTTTAGAAGCGAACGAGCTGTGCTCCAAGGTGACTTAAGGGGTGGTGGCCCAACAGTATGACCAAATCCGTTTTTTTGAATGATGCATAAAAGGAACAGAAATAGAAGCTAGACACACATGCAAGGGGCAGAACTGGAGGCTGGCTACACATGCAAAGGACAGAAACAGAGGCTGGACACACATGCAATGGACCGAAATAGAGGCTGGACACACATACAAAGGACAGAAAAAGAGGCTGGACACACATGCAAGGGGCAGAATTGGAGACTGGACACACATACAAGAGGCAGAAATGGAGACTGGCTACACATACAAGGGGCAAAAATATAGACTGTACACACACACACTTGCAAAAGGCAGAACTGGTGACTGGAGGCTGAACACACAAACAAGGGGCACAAATGGCGGATGAACAGTCATGCAAGGGGTAGAAATGGAGGTCAGACACTCATGCAAGGGGTGTATTTATGTCTTATTCAATAACCATCAATCTGACATGCTAATGGTCATAAACACTTAAAAAAAAATGTTTAAACATCTTGGATAAGATTTAATCATAATCTCACACAGTATACAATGGGCTCCTTGGGAGGAGATTCAATTCAGTGCGCTAATCATGTTATATATTGCAGTAGCTGCTCAGCGCAAATCTCAAGGTATCTCTATAGGACAGCTGAAGTCTCAGGTTACCTTTTTACTTGTGTCTTTGGCGCATTGTGCATGAGAGACAGAACTATCACCCATTAAGTTTTGTGCTCTGCAAATACTGTAATAGATGACATACAGCACACTTCACAATTATTCCTGTCTTTGCACCGAATTGAATATCCCCTAAAGTGTCCTTATTACTCAGTCACTGCTTTTGACCAGTGAACTAGTGTTCTCCCTTTTTCTGATAGGACAAACATACAATACAGATGTGTCTTCTTCATAGCTTCTCAACATAAGGTCATTTCTATGTTCTGTAAACACCACAGGACTAAATAAACCAGACAAAAAATAAACTCTAAATCCCTTCAAAGAAAATGGTAAATATTTTGTGGAAAAATGCAGTTGAGTTTACATTGTATTAACGTCCACATAAAAGTCTAAACATGTGACATCTGTGTGACCTCAAACTTCTTAATCCTGTCTAGCCAAAGACTCTAAAATGATTCATTTTGAAGATATTTCGGTGAATATTGGGTTTAGGGTTATTTTTATAAATGAAATTGTTCTGTGATGTTGAAACGGTGAAAGTGAGGTCCTAGTGCATCATTTTATTCAAATAAATGTTGTATTGGCTAGATATCTTCAGATTGTAATAAACCAAAAAAAGCTACAAATTCACAGCTCCCATGTCTTGACACAACAATACTGGTTGAAACAACAACAACAATGCTGTATGTATTTTGTGATATGAACAAACTGGAAGGTAGCAATCATTTGACTAGTGCCTAGAGTGAAAGGATTACAAAGGTGAGGGTAGCCTCAGGAGAGCTGCCCCACTGCTCAGACTAACACTGTGAGACAGGCAAGTCAGGTGCTCGGGTGCATAGGAAGAGGAATTAGTATCAGAAAGTGAAAAGTAGTAATGCCACTGTATAGGTCATTGCTGCAGCCACACCTGGAATACTGCAGGGTTGCTGACTCCCAGAACTTGGGCCGTTCTCCTGGGAGAGCTGGCAAGTCTCTCGCATACGCCGACACCAAGCAATCATCGGTGATCCATACCACCCCCCCACCCCCGCGACGTTTGCGATAATACGGTACCCTTCACTGTAATCTATGGCTTCCCTCTGGGTTTCCCTGGAATACTGTGCTCAGTTATGGTGCTTATATCTCCAGAAGGACAGAAATAATGAATTAGATACTGTGCAAAGAAGAGCAACTAAATGTGTTACAAACATACAGAGAGGTGTAGGGAGGGCAGAGCAACCGGAGCGTAAGCTCCAGGCGCCAAATTTATCAAGTGGCACCGCAGGAGTCCGGCAGCTGTTCAATCTCTGACAGTCTGTCAGCTCCAGGAGCACTGATTATAAATCAGTGCGTCTTGAGCCGGCAGACTGTCAGAGATTAAACAGCTGCCGGACTCCTGCGGCCTGATTGCCGAGCTCCATGCATGTGACGTCACAGGCATGGATAGAAGAGCCACGGCGGGGAGAAGAAGAACAGTGCAGGTAAGTATTCAGCTCTGTCTCTGCATACTAATTAAAAAAATACAATAAATAATAGCATTGCTGAGATGAAGGGGGGAGGCAACACAGGAGGGAGATGAACATGGGAAGAAAAGATGAAGGGGATAATGAAATAAAGAGAAAGGGGTGGGGGAGCTGATGAAGAGGAGTGGAAAATGATAAAGAGGAAGGGTAGGTGATGAGCAGAATGGGTAAATGATAAATGGGGAGGAGGTGATGATGAGGGTATAGAGAAATGATAAAGGGGATAAGGAGGGGGAGGTGATGAATGGGGAGGGGAAGCTTATTTTGGTATATAGATTGTGTTATGTAGATTGTGTTGTATTAAAAGGTGGCTGGGTCCAGAGGATTTTGGTATCTGGATCCCTAGTCTCGCGGGTCTCTGAAGCTGCTTTAGAGCCCGTTCTGCTGTCGGATCATGCTATGGCCTGGAGCCGGCTACAGATAGGCCCCATTCACTCGGGGCCCAGGATGTGGCGTTTTCCCTCCTATCTTTCAGATTCAATTAGGTTTCGAAATAGACTTAAGGCGGCTTGGTCAGAATTCATACATTCTAATGGTATTCATGCTGATGATCCCCAGTTATTATGGCAGACTTTTAAGGCGGTCATCCGCGGTGTTATTATATCTTTTACTGCCAAATATAAAAAAGAATTAGAAGAGGACTATGTCACAACGTATCAGAAAGTGACAAATTCCTATCACGACTATTTACGCAACCCTACGCCTTCTAACCTTCAGACTTATCAAACCTACCACACGCAATTCGAAGGGATACTAAACCGCTTGGCTGACCGACACTCGGCACATAGAAACTTTCAGTTCCATCGATGGGGCAACAGACCGGGTCGACTCCTGTCGAACTTGATTAAGGGCCGGCCGAAACATACTTGTATAGCGACCTTAACTACGGAGGGAGGGAGGAATGTAGATACCACACAAGAGATAGTAGAGGAACTAAGAAATTATTATGCTAATCTTTACCTGCAGATATCTATTGACGAACACAACAAAAGTTTATTCTGGACAGGGTTGCGTCTCCCACAGATTTCGGCCGTGCAATCGGAGTCCATGGTTGCGCCTATCACCCTGGGCGAGGTTCTTAGTGCTATAAAACATATTAAACCTATGAAGGCGCCGGGACCTGATGGTCTTAGTGGAGAGCTTTACAAAATTCTAAAGGAGGAAATAGCCCCAACCTTGCAAATCCTTTTTAATTCTATACTCCAGTCTAAACAAATCCCGAAATATTTTAACGCGGCAATTATAAAAGTAATCCTAAAACCAGACAGAAATCCCCTTCTCCCATCATCATATTGACCCATTTCTTTACTTAATTTAGATTATAAACTGCTAACTAAAATCCTAGCTGAAAGATTAAAGGTTATACTCCCCGGGATCATCCACCCCGACCAATCTGGTTTTATTTTAGGCAGGCATTCCGTGACTAACATTAGAAAAGTTATCACCAATATGCAACATAACGATCTAACTCATTTCACTGACCACTGTATGGTGGTATCCCTAGACGCGGAGAAGGCCTTCGACATGGTCACCTGGGATCACTTGTGGGAGACTCTTTCTAGATTTGGGTTCCCGGTGGCCTTGTCGGAGGTCTTGAAATCCTTATATATATCTCCCTACACTCAAGTAGCCTGTAATGGGTCTGTCTCGTCTACATTCCAGATCCATAGGGGCACTCGGCAGGGGTGTCCTTTGTCGCCCCTGTTGTTTGCCCTGGCACCGGAACCATTGGCCATAGCTTTACGATCCTCTCCAATGTACCATGGAATCAGGGTGGGGTAGGTAGAGTCTCGGCTCGCCTTATTTGCTGATGACATGCTCCTGCTGATGTCTCACCCTGAGTCCTCGTACCCGGCAGCTATGGCGACTATTACCACCTTTGGGTCCTTCGCGGGATATAAAATTAATGCACATAAGTCAGAGGTTCTATCGTTTAATACCCCCGCGACGATCGCCCAACAGAGTCAGTTGTACCTCCCCTTACAGCAAGCACGGGATAGATTTAAGTATTTAGGTATAGAAATCACCTCCACTGTAGGCGGATTGTACGCAGCAAATTTTGGCCCCATTTTGCAGTCCATTAATAGATCCATAGAGCGCTGCCCTTATCGATGTTAGGCAGAGTGGCTTTGGCTAAAAGCGTGCTAATGCCCAAGCTCACTTATCCTCTTCAAATGTTACCCATTTCACTAACAAAAAAAGATATTAAGCAATGTATGACTCTCTTTATCAATTTTATTTGGGGGGGGGGGAACCAAAAATCGCTAAGAGACGTCTCCAGCTTAAACGGAGTGAAGGCGGTCTTAATTTCCCCGACTTGCATGCTTTTATACGAGGTGCATTCTTCCGGTACATATCTGATTGGGCCCTTAATAAACAAAGATTTACTAACAGTCTTTTAGAGGCTGAGATGTTTAAGCCTTATTCTAGAATTGCATTACTTCACCTGCCCCAGTCCCAACTCCCCTCCCCTATTATGAATAACGTACTTTTCCATGACACCTATCGGGTATGGCAGTCTACTCATAGGACATGTGGTACTTCTCCGACGCATTCAATATTTAACACTTTTTGGGGTAATCCTTTATTTGAGCCGGGTCAGCAGAATTCGCTTTTTGTTTCTTGGAGACAAAAAGGCATTAGTGCCATACGCGACATATTTGACCCAGGTGGCCATATTTACTCGTTTCAACAATTTAGGGAAAAATTTGACATTCCACACAAACAATGTTTTATGTTTTTACAAGTGTGTCATTATGCGTAGCAAGTTATAGAAAAAACGAGTACCCTTGCTAATACTGTCAAGACACTGTTGCAATACTTAGACACTCATCATTTCCACATTAGACATGTTTGTGATCATGTCCATGTAGCTACGAATACCCATAAAGCCTGGCAAAGGGTAACACTATCCTGGTCTAAGGATTTATCTGA
The DNA here is from genome assembly GCA_011038615.1 of Limnodynastes dumerilii. Lineage (NCBI taxonomy): Eukaryota > Metazoa > Chordata > Amphibia > Anura > Limnodynastidae > Limnodynastes > Limnodynastes dumerilii. The sequence goes on from WWET01009538.1 coordinate 22,515, forward strand.
GCAGATTAAGGAGGGGGAGCTATTGAAATATTATGATTCTACCTTAAAATGCTTAAAATCCTCTATGCTGCAAGAGGTCCACATCAGAACAATCAATAGAGCATTTCTTTCCCAAGCCCAGAGAGGACTAATGATTTCAGGGGAAGCCACGTCTTGCCCCAAATGTACTGCTTCTAAAGCATCTTTTATTCATAATGTATGGGAATGTGGGGTTATTCGCAAATTCTGGAGCAAGGTAATGATGCTTATAAACTCGTTACTGAAGACTCATCTATTGCCTGATAGTAAAGCCCTCCTGTGGGGAAATTTCGAAGCATGGATCTCAAATACTGGCGTAAGGGAGGCAATCCCATTGCTCACTGTAATAGTTATGGTAGCAAAAAAGGTGATACTCCAGAGATGGACGGTGAAAACGCCTCCTTTCCTGGGAACAGTTAAAAGCCTAGTCTTACAAACTTTGTATTTGGAACGCAGAGCCACAATTCCAGATATAGAGGCAGGTGTCCAGAAATTTTACCAGAAATGGGGTTTATATATCGAATATCTACCGGAAGAAAATCGCACCCATATTATGAAATTATACGAATCAACCACCTGGGCGTTGTATAGACAGTTGGGGGTGGCTTTGGAGTGAGACGTGAGGGGTACCGGAAAGGGGAACACCTAGGAGACTGAGTGAGTTGGAAGACATGAGTGTAACAGGATAACTGGAGGATTGGTGTAGTTTTTATACCTCAATATTTTGTTTAGTTTTCTGTTCGGTTTACATTTTACAATTATTCATTCGGTGTTCTACAGAATGACAGTAACAGCAAATTCTACTTTTTTTAGAACTTTAGTTGAACGAGGTCTCAGATATTGCTCTCTATCTTCGTATGTTATATACGAGAACTTATCACTGCTCTTCTGAGATATTGAATTCCTGCACCGTAACTAATTTCTCATTTGTGCAATTTGAAATTTGATCTTTGTGGACGTTAGCCAATCGGGCTGGAAAACTTTGTCTTACTTTCTTATTGTTTTCTGCATATCTACCTATTCGATAATTGTTAGCCATCCTTGCTCAACTACTCATGTCAATTTGTATATGTATCATGTACAATTCTATTCTGAAAATTTCAATAAAAAATAGTTGAACGAGGTCTCAGATATTGCTCTCTATCTTCATATGTTATATACGAGGACTTATCACTGCTCTTCTGAGATATTGAATTCCTGCTCCGTAACTAATTTCTCATTTGCGCAATTTGAAATTTGATATTTGTGGACGTTAGCCAATCGGGCTGGAAATCTTTGTCTTACTTTCTTATTGTTTTCTGCATATATACCTATTCGATAATTGTTACCCATCCTTGCTCAACTACTCATGTCAATTTGTATATGTATCATGTACAATTCTATTCTGAAAATTTCAATAAAAAATAGTTGAACGAGGTCTCAGATATTGCTCTCTATCTTCATATGTTATATACGAGGACTTATCACTGCTCTTCTGAGATATTGAATTCCTGCTCCGTAACTAATTTCTCATTTGCGCAATTTGAAATTTGATATTTGTGGACGTTAGCCAATCGGGCTGGAAATCTTTGTCTTACTTTCTTATTGTTTTCTGCATATCTACCTATTCGATAATTGTTAGCCATCCTTGCTCAACTACTCATGTCAATTTGTATATGTATCATGTACAATTCTATTCTGAAAATTTCAATAAAAAATAGTTGAACGAGGTCTCAGATATTGCTCTCTATCTTCATATGTTATATACGAGGACTTATCACTGCTCTTCTGAGATATTGAATTCCTGCTCCGTAACTAATTTCTCATTTGCGCAATTTGAAATTTGATATTTGTGGACGTTAGCCAATCGGGCTGGAAATCTTTGTCTTACTTTCTTATTGTTTTCTGCATATCTACCTATTCGATAATTGTTAGCCATCCTTGCTCAACTACTCATGTCAATTTGTATATGTATCATGTACAATTCTATTCTGAAAATTTCAATAAAAAATAGTTGAACGAGGTCTCAGATATTGCTCTCTATCTTCATATGTTATATACGAGGACTTATCACTGCTCTTCTGAGAGCGGCCATACGCTCCTGTGCGAGCGTATGGTCCCTTCCTTACGCCGGCTGAAGTTAGGGTAGCCTTCAGTCGGCGTAAGGAAGCGGCCATACGACCGCACAGGGGGAGTGTCGGGGTAAGTGAACGCCAATACGCTGTGCTTTAGTAAGCACAGCGCATCGGCGTAGTTCAGGATCAGGCCCATTGTCAGGTGGTACTTAGGGCAACTGGGCAAGGTTGTAAGGAGATATGATATCAAATGGCCAGGGACATAATTTATAAAATATATCTTGATATCTTGGGGGCTAAATGGCATATGTATAAAATCACCTTAAAATCACTGCAACATATGTAAACAAAAACTTTAAAAACTTAAAATACATATATGGGTATATGTGTATACATGATATGCAAAGTGATACTTAAAATGTTTCCATAGTGGGTAAGTGGTACTTAACATTATTATATAGTTGGTAACTTGTACTCTCCAAAAAGGTTGAGAACCCCTGGACTTGAGGAACTAAATATGTATAGCTTGGAATAGAAAAAGGTGATATCAAATATATCAAGAGGTTTAACCAAATACAGGAGGGTGGAATTTTTTTTAAGGAGATAAGAGATTAGAACACAAGTGCATTCATTTAAACTGGAGGGTAGTAGGTTTAGAGCAGTGTTTCCCAACCCTGGTCCTCAGGTACCACTAACAGTGCATGATTTCCAGGTTTCCTTGCTGGAGTGCAGGTGTGTTCATTACTGACTGACACATATAATGAATACCACCTATGGAACTTTTAAAATGTGTCAGTCAGTAATGAACACACCTGTGCTCCAGCAAGGAGACCTGGAAATCATGCACTGTTAGTGGTACCTGAGGACCGGGTTGGGAAACACTGGTTTAGACGAAATGTGTGGAAAATTACTTCTCTCAAAGGGTAGATGATAAGTGGAATAGTCTCCTATCTGAGGAGGTAGTGGTCAACACAACAGAACAAGTTGAACATGCTTGGGATAATTATATGGATATACTAGAGTTTAAGAACCTGATCCAGACCTCCGCACGATTTCTGTGAACTCCCCCTGTCATTTCTCTCTCTTGTAATGAGATTGTGTGACTTATGCTGCCGTAAGACAGTCTTAAGTCACACGACCAGATAAGCAGATCATTCGACTGCTGAACTGCTTATAACTACCTAATCCCTCCCCTACTGTATAATTTATATGCTTCTCCTCCTTTGCGGAAGGAGGGGAAGCACAGCCTCTTTCCTTGCAAATCCTATCATATGGAACTAAGTTCTGTACGATAGGTGTTACGTGTGTAAAACACACTTAACATCTAGAGGGCGCATGCACCCTTCCGCACAAAACACCCCACTTATGCATTTTGCGGAGTCTGGATCCTGCTTTAAATGAATAAATAATAATAAAGTTTAAATAAAATTGAGATTAAAATATTATTTATGGTCAGTAATTTTAACAATCCGCACGGACACTTGTGGCACCCCTGCACTTTCAGTCTGAAAGTGCAGGGTGCGCAATGAGGCTTGGTGCAGAACAGCGCGAGCGGAGCGAATCAGCTTGGGGGCCGTTGCTTGGCAACGGCCAGTAAACAGAGGCACGCGCTGTGCAGCACGTGGTGCCTCTGGAAGCGGGCCGTTGCTTGGCAACGTCCAGTAAACAGAGGCGCGCGCTGTGCAACGCGTGGTGCCTCTGGAAACTTCAGTATGTGGTGCGCGAGGCAGCTGGAGGGAGAGCGTTAACGGCAGTTGGGGAGAGAGAGTTCAGTGCTGGCTGTGAGGTGAATGAGAGAGAAGAAAGTTTAGTAAAAGCTGTGGGGACAGAGGAAGGCAGTAGTGGTGAGCAGAGGTTGGGGCTGACAGGCAGAATTGAATTGGAGAAAGTGAAAGGAGCAATGACTGTGAGAGCACCGGAGGTGAAAGCTGAGGACTAGTGGATCGGGATTACAGTTAAGATGTCGGACAGTTAAGGTGTCCAGGGAGATGACAGAAACATATCTGGAGAGGCGGTGAGCGGCAGAGTACAATAGGTAAAAGCTGAGGTGACAGAAAGACTAAGGAGAAAGTATTGCAGGGTTGCCGACTCTCCCGGAATGTCC
>WWET01009539.1:11676-24884 GCA_011038615.1 Limnodynastes dumerilii
AAAAAAACACTTAAAAAATATTAAACAGAACTTACCTGTCCTGCGACGCGGCTGACTGCAAGTCCGGCCGTAATGGAGGTCCTGCGTGAATGAAGTCCTACGAGGACCCAGAGGATCATCGCGGGACTTGCAGGAGAGGTGAGTAGCGTAGTATTGTATACCCCATTCTAGTCTATAGTCTATACTATTCTATACCCTATTCTATTGTATAGAATAGGGTATGAAATAGTATAGACTATAGAATAGAATGGGGTATACAATAGTTTAACAGCATAGAACCGAAGAATCCCGTGTGAACGGGCCTGACCCGGGAATTTCCCGGGTCTATGCTGCAGTGTGAACAGGGTTTTCCCTGCTTTTCTGCTGCGTGCCCCAGCAAAAACCCGGGTTAAAAAACCCGGGTTTTTGCCGGGGCTTCAGTGTGAACACGGTATTATTTAGACTTGGGATAGGAAACATCACCTCTCAACTCTAATACTGTTTACAACAGATGAAATATGACTCCCATGCAATCAACATGGTTTAGTCCAGGAGTAACTAATTTCAAGCACTTACTTGAGTCTGGATCCAGCCCATATTGCAAAAAAGTGTCATTTTACTTTAGAAACTGACAATCAATACATAGCTTTACACAAGGCATGAGATCCAATAGATACAAAAAAGTGCTTAAAGTACATGAAAAACGGTTCCAATAAGTAAAGAAACGTGCAAATTAGCGATAACAGATAGTCTATGGAGACATTAGCAATCCTGGAATATTTCAATAATTAACATGTTCATATTCAGTAGAATAATCCAGTGAAATTGTCCATAGAAGTAGGAGACAGAGGCATATCATCCATATGTAAGGAGCCCATCCATAGTAGCCCGAAAGCTGTTTAGATGTGCTAGTGCCGTCATTAGGGTATAAAGATGCTACATGTACTGTGAAGTAAAAAGCAACCCATTAAATACTATCCATAATTACTTATAGCTGTGGTCACCTCACTGCTGAAGAACCATCCCGCAATGGTGCACAAGCATAGGAGCACCGAACATGTCTGTCACAGACTACGCTATCTCCCCGCATCAGCTGTTTCCTCGTAACTATCTTTCAGCAAATTAAGGCCAATAGGTAATATAGGGGGTATTGCTGTGAGACACATCCCCATGACAACCACTTTGACAGCAGTACCGTGCTCCAGGAACTGTCTCAGCCGATTGAACCACAGTAAAGAGCTGCAAATAAATATAAGACACAGATAATACTTTTGGCCTTTAAATCACAATTATAGATAGCAAGAAACATTTAATCCCTTATTTAAACCTCTAGGGGCAAAAGGAATCAAACAAATATATAAGCCTAGTTTCTTTACGTAAAAGTAGCAGATTTCTTAAAAGGGGGGAACTTGTGTTAATGGCATGCTTTAAAATATCTCAAACAATATTTATTTTCCACAAAGTGTTAAACTACTGGCAGAATTTTACTGTCTACACTAACAAAAGCTTTTTTGATAAAGGAACGATAGAGAGCAATTCCCTCCTTCAGCATATGCATAGTTTTGCCCACATAAATTTTGGGGCAGGGACATTGAATGATATAAATTATGAATATGATTTCTCACTAGTGCGCACTCTTAAGAACTCTCACAATCTCTGATGAGATAATAAAAAATGAAATTTTATTAGATACATTTAAAATTAATGAAATTGCGAAAGAAAATAGGAAGGTGTATAGAAGTTAGAAAAGTGATTAAAATATACTGAAAACTCTAGCCTCCTTATTATCAGCATGTATTAACCTAGTGGTTGTATAGCTGTATATGAAATATAGATCTCATTCTACCTAGGGTTAAATTGACTATGAGAAGGACCCTAAAATGCAAAATAATTGTGAGCCCAGACGGTCAATAATTACCCACGGTAAAGTAACATAATCTTAGATGTATAACCAAATTAATAGATGTAATAGTAGCTCCAAATATTGTTAGTAGTCTGAAAAGACTAATTCCCTAATCATTTTAATTTAACACAATAACAGACCAGGGTGACTGTATAATAATGGCTAAAATAGCCTGCATAAAATGAATTGAATTATTGTCAGGCTGGTTTAAACATCCAACCCCAACCACTTAATAAAGGAGATTGTTATACTAGACAGGGATTGCTGAGATATAAATCCACATGAAGCTAAACCAGCTTCTTGTAAATGCAGAGCTGGCTCCGTTTAGTTAGTTAAATAAACCAGACTATTAACATCAATGGGAGTCTTATATAATGAATTGAAATATAGCGCCAACAGATTTAGATAGGATAATAATACTAATACAATGAGCGCTAGTAACAAGGGTAGTATAGAAGCATCGGAAGTCTGGAGCACACACGCTGTGCAAATCAAGCCAGCTCCTTGTAAATACAAGGCTTGCTTTTCTTTAAATAAATGAACCTAACTGATAGCGTTGGTAGAAATCTGTACAGTAGCTTAGCGTGCAGCGCCAGCTCACAGAAAGAAAATTAAAGGTAGACTGAAGTTATTAAGTTAATTAATGCTAACAACAAGGTATAATAAATATAGAGGCATCGGAGGTCTAGAGTACAAACGCCTACACGCGTTTCGCAAACAGCTTTAACGAGGCAAATGCCGGGAACATGTGTGACAGGTCTTATATGGAGAGGAGGCGGGCTTAAGGGAAAGTATCAGCCTATTAGGTTTCTGCTCACAGGCAAACCCTCCGTCTCAGTCTATCCGCTGAGAGGAGGTGTCAATCACACTGTTGCAAGGAAAAAACGTTACACAGAAAGCAAAAAGTAGCAGGGATAGAGAATATATCGTCCTATAACACGAAGCAAAGTCTATAAGGAGGCAAAACTGATTATCCAGGAATTAGAAGAAACATTACTTTTTTTTTTTTTTTTTTAATTCAGTAGTTTTGTATTGCCATTTTCAGTTTAGTTTTCACAAACACATGTACATAACAATACAAATCAACAAGAACTAAAATAGAACAAATAAACATAGACATTGCTTAACCCAAGGGCCAAGGGGGGGCCAGATCGCACATAATCAGACAATATAGCAATATCCCTCCTATGGCTTAGCCAGGTCAAGCTAAACTAACAGCAACTCACTTTGGTATGTATTCATGAAAGAATAACACAATATACCGTATATACTCGAGTATAAGCCGACCCGAATATAAGCCGAGGCACCTAATTTTGACACAAAAACCTGGGAAAACTTATTGACTCGAGTATAAGCCTAGGGTGGGAAATGCAGCGGCTACTAGTAAATTTCAAAATAAAAATAGATACCAATAAAATGTCATTAATTGTATCATCATGTGTATCCAGCACCCAGTATCCAGTGTGCCCCTCTGTGTGTCCTGCCAGTCAGTCTGCCCCTTCCCTGCTGAAACATTGGACTTACCTCAGTTGCCCCTTAATGCCTGCCAACATATCTGCTCCTTAATGTCTGCCCATAATGCCAGCCTCCATGTCTGCCCCCAAATGCCAGCCTCCATGTCTGCCCCCAAATGCCAGCCTCCATGTCTGCCCCCAAATGCCAGCCTCCATGTCTGCCCCCAAATGCCAGCCTCCATGTCTGCCCCCAAATGCCAGCCTCCATGTCTGCCCCCAAATGCCAGCCTCCATGTCTGCCCCCAAATGCCAGCCTCCATGTCTGCCCCCAAATGCCAGCCTCCATGTCTGCCCCCAAATGCCAGCCTCCATGTCTGCCCCCAAATGCCAGCCTCCATGTCTGCCCCCAAATGCCAGCCTCCATGTCTGCCCCCAAATGCCAGCCTCCATGTCTGCCCCCAAATGCCAGCCTCCATGTCTGCCCCCAAATGCCAGCCTCCATGTCTGCCCCCAAATGCCAGCCTCCATGTCTGCCCCCAAATGCCAGCCTCCATGTCTGCCCCCAAATGCCAGCCTCCATGTCTGCCCCCAAATGCCAGCCTCCATGTCTGCCCCCAAATGCCAGCCTCCATGTCTGCCCCCAAATGCCAGCCTCCATGTCTGCCCCCAAATGCCAGCCTCCATGTCTGCCCCCAAATGCCAGCCTCCATGTCTGCCCCCAAATGCCAGCCTCCATGTCTGCCCCCAAATGCCAGGTTCAGCGCGCACCGCGGGGAGACAGCCGGAGGCAGAGCTGCGGGGAAAGCCTGACACAGACGCAGGGACCGCCAGAGGGACAGCAGAAGGTAAAGAGGGAAAGGCTGTCCCTCCGGCAGTCCCTGCGACAGCCGGAGGCAGAGCTGCGGGGAAGAGAGCCTGACACAGACGCAGGGACCGCCGGAGGGACAGCAAAGGTAAGTTAAATGTAGGATCCATTTTTTTTTTTTAGCACTCGAGTATAAGCCGAGGGGGGCTTTTTCAGCAAAAAAAATGTGCTGAAAAACTCGGCTTATACTCGAGTATATACGGTAAGTAGATACAGGTCTCCTATGAGATGGTCATCTTACGCAGCGTCACTATTGTATGTCCAAGCAAAAAAACTATATACCCAGAGATTGCAACAAAACACGCCATTACTCCCCAGCTGGACGGAACACGTGGAAAGAGCAGAGAATAACACACTCACATCAATCAATGCCTCAAGCATACCCTTCGACAGACAAATCAGGTAAAATACGGCCAGTCAGATGTAGAATGCCCGTATACGTCTACTCCTCCCCCTCCGACTGAGTCTCAATCATCCTCACACATCAGGGTAGAGCATCTAGATTCATACCACCTAGACCAGAGTTTGTGATATTTATGGATTACCCCACACTGAGTGTAGAGAAAGCGCTCATGACGAATAGTTTCATTAACCAGCCTCACCCACTGCTGGACTGTGGGTGTCTCCTGTGCCAACCAGTTTCTAGCAATTAAAACCTTAGCCAGGGCTGTGAGGTTCATGGCATACTTATATATAATAATATTGAAGAGTTCCTCCAGTCGTACCCCAAACAAGGCCAGCAGAGGGGAGAGGGGAGGGAGTATGTCCAGGGTAGCAGCTATGCAGTCCCAGATTTTGCTCCAAAAATCAGACAAATGTGGGCAGGTCCAAAGTATGTGCCAAAAGGTGGCGTCACCACATCCACACTTTGGGCACGCAGTCCCCGACCTTAATCCCATTTTACATAGGCCCACCGGGGTGTGATAAACCCTATGGAGGATATAATCTGCTGGTATCATAAACAAGCAGTAGCATGTGTGGTACAGCCCACCATATGTGACCATTCCTCATCTGAAAGCGGGCCAACATCCAGCTCCCACTTACATTTCAACGGCATGAGAACTCCCGGTGCAGATTCCAGAATAAGTGCTTTATAAAATCTAGAAATGGCCTTATGCCGTGTACTATCCGCTAGCAAAGTTTTAACTGGCGAAGTATCACATATTGGGAGAGAGCCCGAGTATTGGGACAGTAAAGCATGTCTGAGCTGGAGGTAAGCAAAGAAAGCAGTATGGGGAAAACCAAATTCTTGCCGGAGCTGTTCAAACTGCAGAATTTGTCCTTGATGGATGACCTGACCCACATCTTGCAAAGCCGTTCTAGACCATGGACTATGGGCACCCAATATTCTACATTCCGGAATCGCCTTGTTGCACCAGAGAGGAGTATCCGGATCAATACCCCCTCCACCCAACAGCTGATGAGCATGCCTCCACACCTCAATAGCCTGTTTAACAATAGGTAGTACAGCAGAAGGGACATTTCCAACCAGTAAGGCCTGAACCGGGGAATATTAGGGCCACGTAGACCTTACCATTAACTGGACTAAAGGCGAGGTTACATTTGGGGGAAGCCAGTCCATTAAGTGCAGGAGTTGTGTGGCAATATAATAGAGCTGAAGGTTGGGAAGGGCTAAACCCCCCATAGGTTTGCTGCGCATTAGTGTCTGCGGCTTAATTTTGGGTTTACGGGCCGCCCATATAAATGAGGACAAGAGACTATTAATAGAGGAGAAAATTTTTCGGGGAATATAAATAGGAGAATGGTGTAAGACATAGAGATATTTCGGCTGAATCACCATTTTAACCAGATTTATTCTGCCCGTGACAGATAGCGGGAGCTTCTGCCAGACGTCTGATTTATGCTTGAAAAAGTTCGTAACAGGAGTCAGATTAGAGGATACATAATCGGAAGCAGAAGGTGTTACAATAATGCCCAGGTACTTAAAATGGTTAGTCCACTGCAATGGGCACCCTGAAAGGGTTACTTGGGTAGAGGCCGCATCTAGGGGAAAAAGGCTAGACTTATGCCAATTAATCTTGAGGCCGGAATATTTACCAAAAGTAGTTATCATTGAGAGAAGGCTGTTCACTGAGGCCGCAACATCCGCAAGAAAGAGCAGGATGTCGTCCGCATATAAAGCGACCGGCAGGCCCAAAATCTGAGGATGAGATCTAATTAAACAGGCCAGGGGCTCAATGGCAATGGTGAACAGAGCCGGGGACAATGGACAGCCCTGTCTCGTGCCCCTTCCTAGGGAAAAGGGTGCCGTAGTATGCCCATTAACACTAACCCATGCCCCAGGAGCGGAGTATAACAATTGCACCCAGGCAATAATTTTAGGCCCAAAACCAAACTTTTGTAGCACCCTCCACAGGTAGACCCACTCCACCAAGTCGAACGCTTTGGAAGCGTCTAACGACGCCACCGCAGCTCCCGGGCCGCATTTTTGGATAGCTGGATATGGCTGAATAGACGCCGCAGGTTGGTAGCCGTGGACTTTCCGGGCATAAAGCCCGTCTGGCCCGGGTGAATGATTTGAGTGATAACTAAATTTAACCGCACTGCTAGTATCTTAGCCAGTATCTTCACGTCCGTAGATAGCAGGGAGATGGGACGATATGACTCTGGGTGGAGTTGGTCTTTACCCGACTTAAGGATGTTGACTATAAGGGCTTCCGACATAGAGGCAGGAAGGGAGCCAGAATCAAGAAAAAGGTTAAATTGCTTAAGTAAGAGCGGGGCAAAAAATTCACTAAATTGTTTGTACACCTCTATAGGAATCCCATCAATACCTGGGGCTTTACGCAGGGGGAAAGATTTAATTGCGGCAACCACTTCAAGTTCAGTAATGGGCTCCTCAAGCATAACAACTGAGTCATGTGGGAGGGTGGGCAGCACCAGCGGATCCAAATAGTCAGATAACTGTGTAGGTGTATACGAAGCCTTAGTGGCATATAATGCAGTGTAATATTGCCGGAAGACCTCTGCAATATCCGACCCCAATTTACATATGTTACCTGCCCTGTCCACTATTGCTGGAATAATGCTTGATTCAGAGAGGTCTCTGGCCAGGCAGGCCATATAACTACCACCTGCATCAGCCTGAGAGTACAAAGAATGCCTGGCAAATAGCAGGTGCCTTTTTGACTTATCATATAAGAGATCCAGCCACTGTATTTGAGCTGAGCACCAGGCCTGCCTGTCTTCAACCGACCCCGAAGCAAGGTATCTATCCTCCAGCTCCCCACATTGCTGCTCCAGCTCTTGGTCTTTACGACGGTGGAATGTCTTGAAGAATGCCACAGCCTTAATGAAGGAGCCCCTTAGAACTGCCTTAAAGGCCTCCCACACCGACACAGCCGAGTCAGAACCGTCATTAGTACGAAAATACTCTTCCTAGATTACAATCAAATCTAGCCCCACCCCCATACGCGTGAGCCAAAAGGGATTCAGTCTCCAGAACCTTATGCCCCTAGTGGTATCCAGAGTTATCTTAAGATGCAGTGGAGAATGGTCGGACACCCCCCTTGTCGAATATCGCACCTCTAACACATGGGGGGTAACATTAGAAGACACCAACGCTAAATCAATGCGAGACATAGCATTATGAGTGGCAGAGTGACACGAGAAATATTTTTGATGTGGGTGATAAAAACGCCAAACGTCTACCAGACCCATCTCACTTACAAGCTTAGAAAAGGCAGTGGGGGCCGGGGTTGCCAGATTAGTGTGCTCATTCCATTTGTCTAAGTGATTGTCCATTATATTGTTAAAGTCACCGAGACATATTACTCTTGCCTCAGGCACAGAGGACATAAATACTGCCGCCCTCCGCAGCACCTCATGATTAAATGGGGGAGGTATATAGACACCTAGGACATATGGGACAGAGGAGATCCTAGCATGTAAAAAAACAAATCGACCATGCATATCTATTTGGACCCGGTCAACACTAAAATGAACGTGCTTGCGGACCAGCAAAGAAACTCCTCTAGAATGACTGGTATATGTGGCATGATAGGCCCATCCAACCCAGGGACGTTTCAGAGCCATAACCTTTCCTCCCACCAAGTGTGTTTCAAGCAGGCATATAATGTCAGCCCGAGATTGCCGAAGCTGAGTGAGGACCAGTGAGCGCTTAATTTTATCATTGAGTCCCCGCGTGTTCCAAACCAGCAGGGTCAAATCTTCTTTCCTAGCATCCTGTGACATAACAGCGCATGGAAAAAGAACCTCACGGATAGAGCATGAACAATACTACAGGTTACTGCCCACAGTACATATTACTAACTAAGGGGGCTAATACCACTAACCTTAAGGCTATTACTAGAAGGTGAGCTCCCTCTAATAGTAGATCAACTCTCCCCTGTGCCCCAATCCCATAATAACAAAGAAAAAAGAAAAACAGAATGTAGGGTAGCTCCGGAGCTGTACACTACAGAGAATATAACGAATCTCTTGGACCAAAGTAACAAATAAGCATAGGAAAAACATCCAAAGAGAAACCCCGAAAATCTAACTCTTGGACTCAACCAGCAATAAAGGGGTAAAACGGCATAACATCACAGGATAGTAGGGCACCTAGGGTCCCCAGGTAGAACCCAGAGAAGGGCAAACAATTATACAGCAATTATACAGTACTTATCCAGGACATCAGACACGGCGGCCCGTGCGCCTCTCCAGCCAGGCCTCAGCCTCACGTGGTGTATTAAAGAACACTGTAGAGTCATCAGCCACAACACGGAGCCGTGAGGGGTAAAGCATGGCATAGGGTAACTGTAATTCCCGGAGACGTCGCTTGACAGCAGCAAATTGGGCTCGAGATTTCTGTATATCCAGTGCGAGGTCCGGAAAAACCGAAACTGGCTGGTTGTCGATCTGAAGTTGCCCTCTGGTACTGATGAGACGAAGCAGCGTATCTCTGTCCTTGAAGTGGAGAAACTTAAAGATGAAGGTCCGTAGAGGCACTCCAGGGACAGGCGCCTGTGCCGGGATCCGATGGGCACGCTCCACCGCAAACTGTGGCGTAAAGGACTCTCTGCCAAACACTTCCGTCAGCCAGTTTTCAAGGAAGACAGTTGGATCATTACCCTCCTTCCTCTCCGGCAGGCCGACAAACCGAAGATTATTGCGGCGTAGGCGCCCCTCCATATCCGTCAGCTTTTGCTTACACTGATCAACTTCGGATGCTAAACTGGCAAGCCGTCCCGGCACAGGGGCCACGGTATCATCCAAGGCGGAAATGCGGTGCTCAGTGTCAGAGACCCTCTCTCTGATCTGTTGTAAATCATGTCTGAGGAGCAAGATATCGACCTGCACCTCGCCAATTTTACTCATCAGGGTCTTCTCTGAAGCTGAGATAGCGGACAAAAGAACTTGCTGCAGGGAAACCGTATCCAAACTCTCTGCACCCTCCAGGGGTCGCGGGCTCGGTGGTTCTGAAGAAGCAGGTGGGCTGGGCGGAGGGGCACTGGTAGATTGACGGGCAAATCTCTCCAGTGTGGCTGCCGCTGCGGCGGATTTATCCGATCTGCCCATTGTAGACACAATTGAGTAATTATTGGGCACAGTAATATGGAGAGATATAGGCTTCAATATCAGAAGGTAACTGTGCAATAAAGGGCAGAGATAGACAACACCAAGGTTTCCGTATGTATAACAGGATTTACTCCACTTTAGGCACACCTATGGTTCCCAGGAACAGTGGTAGGGTGATAGCTTGCAAGCCACAATGCAGGATAGGCACAATATAGGGAGAGACAGAGTGACTTCTCCAGGTGAAGCAGAATAATGCAGACACTGAACAGTGACACTTGTTAAAGAGCAGCAATTAAGGCACTGTGCATAAGAGTAGGCTCATCTCAAACAGGCACCTTACCACCATGAAATCTATGCCAGAGCCCCTTTCCAGAGTTCAGGATGAGGTGAGATTGGTATTGAGAGGCCAGAAATGGAAAGTAGGCAGCAAAGTCCTCAATAGAAATGGCAAGGGCCTCTTTATCAGCAGCTGGGCCCCACTCAAATGTCCCTCAGCCAGCCTCAGCTATGTATTAGACAGTGGAGCCTGAAGATGGTCAGCAGTTTTCGTCCTCCAACAGCGCCCGGCACAGCACTCCCCTCTACCTTCCTGCACTGCCAGCTCAAGATGGCGCCCAGCAGCCGGCCTCCGCGCCAAAACGTGTCCCGGTCAGCAGGCCGTCCTTAAGAGGGAGAGGATCCCACACCGCACTGCACCGCCAGTGCCACCGAGGGAAGCGCGGGTCACGGAGCCAGGCCAGGAGAAACGCCGGAACGGGAGAGGAGACTTCACCACGTGGGCGCCGCCGCGTCCGAGGAGCCGGAGGGGCCCGTCACTCTGGGGGAAGCCGCAGAAGCTCAGGGACTCCCAGCCGTCAGATGAGAACGCAGCCGGAACCAGGGCAGGTAAGCAGGGCACATGGGGTGTAAAATAAAAGGTACAAGGGGGAGCCAATCCAGTAAAAAAATGATGTATATACGGATATTGGAGAGGGAGCACAGGCAACGTGCGACCCTACTCCATTCCCATCCAAGCCCTGCCCCAGAGTTGTTGTTATTTTTAAGTAGAAATTAGTGAATTAAGACACTGTAAATTCCATTTTCTATTAGTGCACTACAGGCCACTACAAGCCTAGGCTGCCATTAAACGCTTAGACATGCTGGCACTTGTAGTATTCCAAATGCATGCACATGGCTGCCAGGTAACGCATGGGAAACCACAAGCACCAGGGCTCACTGCAGCCTGTAATGCCCACACAAAATGTATTTGAATGCCAAATATAGTAATTAAATAATTGACTGCAGACATTTAAATCAATGATTACATAAAGAAAAAGCCCTTTCATACTTACCAACTGTATATTCTTCTGTAGGTTTTTTCCATGCTTTTCCAGCTTACAAATAGAGGTTACAGCAGCCAGTTAAGTCATTCAGCGGTGGCCAGTGTTGCAAGCAGGCCTGATTCTGGTCTAGATAAATTATTATTCAGGAAATTGGTCAAGTGTTATACAGAATATATGAAGAAAACCAAAATAATAACAAATAATAATAAAAAATTATAAATAAAAATAAAAATAATAAATATAAAAATAATAATAATAATAAACATAATAATAAAACATCTGAAGCATATATCTATCTATGTTATCAGATATCTCTAAGTTATCTTTACTCATAATGCTTCGTACATTCCTAGATAGATCTAATAATTTTCAAGCATTCATTTAGTAAATATCTATTATATATAAAGATATATATATAAACCATTACAAATATGACATTTAGCTATTGTTCTCATTAAGTCCTTTCGGGCTAACGGAGTCCATTAGGAATATCCATTTAGCTTCATGTTTGGCCAGTTCCTTAGAGATGTCTCTGCCTCTAACCCCTAAATGAATACTTTTCCAAATATAGGCTTTCAATAGAAAAGGATTATTCTTGTTATGTGACAAGAAATGTCTTGCCACTACTGTCAATTGTTTGTTATTCATTTTATCTTTAGGGGCATTCCTAATGTTGCCCACATGTTCCAAAAGCCTTCTTTTGAAAGGCCGGTTAGTCATCCCTATATACTTCAGTCCACAAGGAAAGAATAAACAGTAGATTACATTTTCTGATTCACAATTTACTGATTCTTTGATATTCCATATTTTATTGAATCTGTCTTTAAAATGTTTTTTATCTGTCATGAAAATGCAACCCTTACACTGGCCACAGTTTCTAGATCCAGGAAAACGACTGGGATGTTTCTGATGTCTTACAAAATGACTATGGGTTAGGAGGTCTCCCAAATTCTTTGCTCTCCTCCAACAAATAGAGATTTTATTTTTCATACGGATTTTTAACACTGACCCCGCAAAAACAGCAACCAATTCAGTATTACATTTATCAAGTGCTCATTTTCCCCCAGTGTTAAAGGGAATACCTAAAGGAGAATATTTAAGAGTCAGACGAAACTGTTCAATGGAAGAAACTTCAGCTTAGGATCCAAAGAATTGGAACAAAGACTTACACAAAGAGGTTATCCGAGTAAAACTTTGAAATCAGCCTATCACAAGGCTAAAACAACAGACATAACCACTTTGCTACATCCATCTACCAGTAAAACAACTATAAATTCTGGAGATGAAGTCCGTATGATTGAAACTTTCTGTCCTCAATATAAATTAATTAATCACATTTTTCAAAAACATTTGAATATACTAAAAACTGATCCTGACCTTAATATCTGTTTGAAAAATAAAATCCCTATTTGTTGGAGGAGGGCAAAGAATTTGGGAGACCTCCTAACCCATAGTCATTTTGTTAGACATCAGAAACATCCCAGTCGTTTTCCTGGATCTAGAAACTGTGGCCGGTGTAAGGGTTGCGTTTTCATGACAGATAAAAAACATTTTAAAGACAGATTCAATAAAATATGGAATATCAAAGAATCAGTAAATTGTGAATCAGAAAATGTAATCTAGTGTTTATTCTGTCCTTGTGGACTGAAGTATATTGGGATGACTAGCCGGCCTTTCAAAAGAAGGCTTTTGGAACATGTGGGCAACATTAGGAATACCCCTAAAGATAAAATGAATAACAAACAATTGACAGTAGTGGCAAGACATTAATTGTCACACCACATGATTAATCCTTTTCTATTGAAAGCTTTTATTTTGGAAAGGATTCATTTAGGGGTTAGAGGCGGAGACATCTCTGAGGAACTGGCCAAACATGAAGCTAAATGGATATTCCAAATGGACCCCATTAGCCTGAAAGGACTTAATGAGAACAATAGCTATATATTATATTTGTAATGGTTAATATATATCTTTATATATAATAGATATTTACTAAATGAATTCTTGAAAATTATTAAATCTATATAGGAATGTACAAAGAATTATGAGTAAAGATATCTTGGAGATATCTGATAACATAGATAGATTTATGCTTCAGATGTTTTATTATTATGTTTATTATTATTATTATTATTATATTCATA
>WWET01009541.1:0-14972 GCA_011038615.1 Limnodynastes dumerilii
CCGATCCCCAACACTCACGAAACGTGACACTTATAAAGTTATTTTTCTCTACTCCAAATTTATATCTCTTCAGTTAACTGTTTTTCTTTTTTTCAAAAGTATAGTTCTCAGTTTTTCTTATTCTTCTCTTATTCTTCTGTGATTCTCGGCAGATCCTCAGTCCCAATCAGTACATAGAAGGGGAAAAAGACCACCATGTGTAATTCTGCGATTAATCCTGTAGATCCTACTCACATTCCTATTTTCTTGTAAGGTCAGCATATAATCAAATCTCAATCTGTTTTCTCCTAGATTCCTCCAAGCTCCTTCCACGTCCCGCTCCTCCCTTCTTTGTCTCCCCAGAGTATGGCACAGAGGCAAGGGAAAAAAAGGAGAAGAAAGAATGCCCTGTGCAGACCTTCCGATGACAAGGTAAGTATTATAGAAATAGAACTACTCACATTTAATGTGTCTTTCAGACGTGCCTAATAACTGGTTTCTCTTTCTTCCTCCAAATTCCCAATCACAAGGTACATATGCAGGGAAAGAAAGAGAGGGACGATCCTCGTGCAATACTTTCACACATGGTAAGTATTATAACCAATAGGACTACTCACATATAATGTGTCTTTCCAAGGTATCTAATAAGTTATTTCTTTTTCTTTCTCCCGATCATAAGGAGCACAAGCAGTAAAGAAGAAGAAAGACGATCCTTGCGCTACACCATCCAACACTTCTATCTTTCTCCTGTGTAAATGGTTACTCCCGTTCCCCTTCCTTATACCTTAATGTCTATCAGTGTCTCTTTAAATTAGATTTCCCAGAATCTCTTTTTATAACATACTTTATTCTCCAAAAAAACGATTTTTCAATAAAAAAATTCCTTAAAATTACAACCAGTTGTATAAGCATAAAAACTTCTTATACCAATAAAACAGTCTTTATTCTCCTGTTTTGTGATTACTGCTAGTGTTCTCCCCAGCAAAAAAGGGTGGAAAGACCCCTTTACCTTCAGGTACTTTCCCCTATGCCCTGTCCCCAAAGATGGTACACACACTAATAAATCCTTGCACACAGTTAAAAAAAAGGGCCTGTAACTAAGGAAAAATATCAAAAGTGAGGAGACAAGAAATATAGGGGCAGTCTTACTGAATATCAGGGCAATCCCACCTTCCACCAATGTGTTTCAAGTATCAGTATACTCTTTTTAAAGGTCATTTACAGATTGATTATCCTGGATTTTCACTATGGAGATGGGGTAACCTCTTGCTGCATTTTTTATTACATTTTTATTCCTGTTAAAGGGTTGGTAGGGGCCCTTATGCATTGCTTTGCCCAGGCAATACTGGCCCTGCATTGCCAGTATTGGTTAAAGGCTGTGACAGAGCAGTACTAAAAATACCAGGCAGTGTAAAAGAATAAAGCACATCTATAAAATATAGTGTGAATCAGCAGTGGCAGACAGAATGCCAGTTTAATAAACTCTATAACCTAATAAAATGTTATGTTTGATTCACTCAGAAAGATAAAGGCTAGTGGAAAAAGTGGAAGTAAGTAAGTAAAGTAAATTAGAGGATGCAAGAAAAATGCTAATACAGTGATTAAGAAATTGGAAAAAAAAACTCTTAGACTTAAATGTGAAAATCTATTGGGATAATCCCAGGTCTGGTACTCTTGTGTGGCCTTTTAACTTCCTCGTCGTGAGATCATGGATGCCTTAAAGCTCTATCTAATGGTTTCCCTACAAAACTGTAATGAAGTGGATCTTATGCTTCCAGAGAAGATTGTCATCTGTCCGGGAATAGTGTCAGGCAGCTAGTTGGGTGATGTGGTACTAATGAAATACCACAGCTGCAAGACTTGATTCAGTACATTTGCTAATTATTTAGCCTGCATGTTGCCGATAGTGGTGCACCCTATTATACTGCTCCAGTTCTTATGCTTTTGGGCCTGATCCAGACCTACGCCGATGCGCTGTGCTTACTAAAGCACAGCGTATCGGCGTTCACTTACCCCGACACTCCCCCTGTGCGGGCGTATGGCCCGGCCCCTTCCTTACGCTGGCTGAAGGCTACCCTAACTTCAGCCTAGCCCGCCCTCCCACCTTCATTTAACTACCTCCCCAGCCCACCTACACTAACCTGAACGTAGGGACGCTGGGGGACGTCCCCTCCAGCGTTCCTACGGCACTGCTACGGACGCCCGATCCACGATCGGGTGTTGCCATAGCAACGCCGGGCAACATCTGCACGGCGCATGCGCAGATCGACTGAAAAGCCGATCTTACGCTTACGCCCACCGTCCTAGCGACGCCGGGCGTTATTCTGTATCAGGCCCTTTGTCACTCCGGCCGCTGGGGCTATATTGGATTACACTGTAACAAGCTGTGACTGGGTGGGCTTCTACTTTTACCTTTTAAAGCAAAGTTTTAGAATTCCCACCTGCTTGATATGATGAACACAGCTAGCCTCAGTCCTCTGAGTACAGAGGTTGACTTTAAAATGTAGTCATGTATACTGGTATTGGCCTGGTACCATATGATTGCCAGTACCCTGCAGATATGTTCCTGTCTGGCCAATTCACCCACCATGAGCCAGCTATTCAGTTCTGTGATAAGCGTTTTTCCCTTAAAAAAAATTATAATACATTTTAGGTAATTTGTCTACAGCAGTGGGCTTAAGGCTAACAGTGGTAATCATCCTCAAGGTTTCATTTGTCATCGTCCTCATCATCACCCTCATCCCTGTTTTTTATGGCCTGGATTCACACTACCGCACGTATAGCATATATGTCCGTAGTTTACTGTTTTTTGCTACTGCGCATGCACAGGAATTTTTTTTTACATAATCTACGTAACGAAAACATACATAGATTATGTAAAAAATTTGAGCTAATATTATGCAATGAGGATATGGGCCCGGATTCACACTACCGGGCGTATAGCATATACGTTCAGCAGTGTGAATCCGGGCCCATATCTTCATTGCATTATATTAGCTCATCTCAAATGGAATCCACTATAACAGTCTCTGATTGTGAATTGCAGCAAACATGTTCATTATAAAATGAGTAGCTTATTTTAATGGTGAAGGAGGCTTCTCTAAGATTATAGTGTCTGAATCAGAAATGTCTGAATCACACACATCATTTTTGAACACTCTTCCACTCAGAGGTGGCCCAAGGCATAGGCGGTGTAGACGACCGTCTAGGACCCCGCGGGTCAGGGTTCCCTAGGGGGCCCTGCGCCTGCTCCAGCCCTCACCCACTGCTGATTGACCTGGCTGGCATGGCAGGCTTACTAAATTTGAACTAAAGGCCCCGCAGGGCCACGGCAGTCAATACAGTGTCGTTGAAGAATAGTTGAAAAAAAGGCACTTCAAAAACAAAAAACTTTAAATCCACCCTTTATAAAACCTTAGCACAAAGTATAAGGGGAAAAGTTAGTGCAGACAAATGGCACACACCATACAACACACACAGCGGCAAGGAAGCACGATCCGGCAGCGATTCCGAGCGAGGCAATCAATTCTGACTCTCACAGTCACGTCTTCCTCGACTCTGCCTGTGTATGGCTGCCTAATCTTATTCCAGACGCACGCTATTGTGAAGACAGGGTGCGCCCGCCATGGAGGAATTATTTATTTCACAGTCTGACTGAGAAAGGAGAGAAGTGAGGATGCCATCAAAGTAGGAAATTAGGATGGAATTGTGCTGGTGTAAAAGTTATTCTGTGGCTGGGCAATGTGGGCATAGAGACTGAGCACCTGAGCAATTGGCTGGGGCCTGGCTGTGGCACACAGTGACAGAACTGAAGAAGGGGGCAAAAAAATATGAAAAATATAAGAGGGGACAATAATGGCCCTGGGCAGAAAAACAGTATGGGCATTATAAGAAGGGGCATAAAGATGATGGGCCAAGAATTAGGGGCAGAAAAACATTATGGGCACTATAAGAAGGAGCATAAAGATGATGGGCACAGAATGAGGGGATAAGTGTTAATACTTAATTCACGAGAGCTCTATCTAGGAATTACAGTGCTGCCTACTATATTTGATCCTATCAAACAGAACCCACATCCTGAAATAGTTCATTAAGGGCAAGTTCTCTAAAAGACTGTCAGCACTATATTCTCCTCTCCCTGTCTATGGACTCTGTTTACTATATACTCCTCCGGTGAATCGGAGCAACGGAGGATTCCAATAGCGGAGGCTGACAGCCGAGAATATCAGCTGTCCGGCGCTGACGCGCGCCCGCCAGCTGGTAATAGACTTTTACTATTTACCCTTATAATATAGGCCCGAATTCCGAGAACTAGGTTCAGTGTATAAATCTGTAATTTTTTTTTACCTGATATTATTCTATAGATCCAAGCCCTACCATCTTTTTGGCACATAAGAAAATATTCTTATTTAATCAAAAGAACTTGTTATTTATTTATATGAATTATAAACTGTGTTTATTTTGGCTCATATTTAAGTCAGGGTTGCCGACTCTCCCGGAATGTCCGGGAGACTCCCGAAATTCGGGCAGTACTCCCGGTATCCTGGGAGAGCCAGCAAATCTCCCGCAAGTGACTTGAGGCCCGTGGTTTCACTGAAACCACGACCTCAAGTCCTGCCCCCCTGCCTAGCAACACTAGTATACTAGTGTTGCTAGGCACAGGAAGGGACTTGATGACGCAATTTGCAGCATCAAGCCCCGTCCCGACCCCTATTTCAGGTAAAAACGGGTCAGTATGAGCCAGGGGTCGGAGCCTAATGACACGATTTGCATAATCCACGTCATTAAGCACCGTCCCCTGCATGCGTCGCTTGCTTCTCTCCGGGATCTCCCGGAGGGAAGCTGCCAAAAGTCGGCAACCATGATTTAAGTGGCCCCACTAGATCCATATATTTACACTTGTGATACAGTCCTAAAAGGATTCTAAACTCTCTATA
The DNA here is from genome assembly GCA_011038615.1 of Limnodynastes dumerilii. NCBI lineage: Eukaryota > Metazoa > Chordata > Amphibia > Anura > Limnodynastidae > Limnodynastes > Limnodynastes dumerilii. The sequence continues at coordinate 4,917 of WWET01009541.1, forward strand.
TATTTAGTGGAGTGAAGAATATTTTGAAAAAAAATTTGGGGACTTTTTCTGATTTGTATGCATTTCCCTGTTGCTATTCCCTGTAAAGCACAGATTTGTCTGCTTTAGAGGTAATAGACTCAGCTTCAAGAAAGCACAGTAGTGCAAAAGATACAAGCATGTGTTTGGCAATGGCTTAGAAACATAGAAAGTGACGGCAGATAAGAGCCACATGGCCCATCTAGTTTGCCCATTTGTTTATTTAAAACTATACTGACCCTAGACCCTATTTACCTTCAATTTAGTTTACAATTTAGGATACCCTTATATTTATCCCAAGCATGTTTAAACTGTTCTACTGTATTGGCCTCAACCACCTCAGATGGGAGAATATTCCACTTATCTATCACCCTTTCAGTGAAGGCTTTTGCAATGGTGATTACAGTGCATGTAACAGCATTGACTAACACTTGCAAATTAAGGCCATGGTCTGAGTGCTTCCTTGCCGCTGTGTGTGTTGTATGGTGTGTGCCATTTGTCTGCACTAACTTTTCCCCTTATACTTTGTGCTAAGGTTTTATAAAGGGTGGATTTAAAGTTTTTTGTTTTTGAAGTGCCTTTTTTTTCAACTATTCTTCTTAATCATGGACTATTTCTATCAGAAATATGAGCCATTTCCAGCACAAGTACTGGGACTAGCACTAGTTTCTGTTTTATAGACTGGTCTATTATGGATTGACAGAAAAACAGATTGGTCATTGTCCACCATATGAAGGAGGTACCAACTATGTGAACCATTGGTAAAGGCTTTTTCTGTTGGCGAGGGGAGAGTATCAATGTAACATTTTCTATAAGCCTTCCACTTTAGCCTCTCTATCTAAAGTAGTAAATGCCAATCCATTTGGAACAGGAAGAACTATTTTTCTATAAACAACACTAAAGGTGATAGACCTGGATGATTCCAGTCTTGAAGTATTATTTTTTTGGCTGCTGCACTAATGGCAAACAGTAATCACGTACCCCCTCCCCACACCTTCTGCCCCTTTGGTAGAATGCCCAGAGCTGCCCACACAAATGTGAATGGTATATGGGATACCAAAGAATCCATAGTATATTTGCAGACTTGAAGCCAAAAGCTTCTAACAAAGGAACACTCCCAGTGGCTGTGGAGCATGCCTGCATTTGGTTTCCTTGTTTCATAGTAGCATAAATTGGAACCAGAGGTTCCAAGAGAACAGCTATTTCAAGACAGTAAGTATGTTCAAGAAGAGTTCTATGTAGCGATTAGCAGGGAACATACGTCTGGAAGACTACAAGGATCTAAGAAGAAACTGCCTGCTGGAACATCATGGGATGACATCCCCATCCCAACAGCTGCCTCGCATCTTCAAATATAATTTTTATTACCACTAGACCCCTAAGTAGTTAAAGTGTTTTGAAGCCCATTGAAAAGACACCAAGCTGGCCCAATGAGGATGGGAACATTTGCCTCAGATATTGTGCAATTAATTTGTCTTTGTTATGAAAAATAACAGAAATCAAGCTGAAATTATGCAATTTGGACAGGAGAAGGGGCAACATTTTTTTCAAAGTTTGAATTCTATAGGAGGAGATTGTCAGAAAAGCCATTATCTTTATAGTTTATCTTTATAGACTGCAATGCAGATATAGATTAAATAAAAGTGGGGACAGTCCCCTCTAAATGACCATCCTCTCTCCACGCAACCCATTCAACAAAATGCATCTGGAAGGTGTCCTATACAAATATGATTCCAACACTTAGGGCCTGATCCAGACCTACAGATGTGTTTTTACAATTATAGAAAGCCCAAAAATGGCCATTTGTACTTACTGCGCATGAACGGGGCAGATGTTACGCAATGAAAATCTGAGCGTATGGGCTTTGAGCGTACCACCTTCGTTGCTATGGTTGAGGGGATGTGCCTGGCATACGATTTTCATAAATACGCACTGAGGGCAGCGTGATGCATTTAAATCGTACAGTATGGGCGTGCTAAGCGTCGTAACTATGCAAGGAGCTTACAGATGCCTGCAGTTACGATCAGAAAATGTAGGGTAGGGTTTGCTGGGCATAAGAAGGCAAAACTAAGGGGAGTGCCTAGGGGAGTGCATCGTAGGTTCGCTGGCATAAATACGCTAAGCACATGAGCGTTTCATAAGCGTAGGTCTGGATCAGGCCCTTAGACACTAAGGCTCAGAATCTTATTGGGCCTGGTTTTAACTAGAGCCTCTAATGGTAAGGATAAGCAGAACCCCAACAGATTGCGGCCCTCTGTGACCAGTGTCAGACTGATGCAGTGCATACAGCAGCCAGAACGGTAATACACACCAGACTGATAGGTACACAACCCCCACAATGAGGGGAGAGACAACAGATGGATACTCAAGGTAATAAGAGCCTAAGGTAGTATAGTAGTAGGGCTAGATAGCCCTAAGAGCTGGGAAGCTCACAATGGTCAGGAGAAGACACTACATGCAGGTAATAGAAACACAGAATAAAAGTGTCTAGAAACACTATGTACAGATAGTAATAGCTCTGAGCGCAAATAACAATGACAATGGGCCAGATCCAGGACTACGGCCATCTTCCACAGACGGCCGTAATTTGATGAAAGATAGCTACTGCGCATGCGTAGTAACTATTGTACGTAATCTACGTATTGTTTTGTTATGTAGATTGCATATATGTGGTCTTTAAGACAGAATATACGCAATCTACGTATCGAAACGATACGTAGATTACGTACACTAGTTACTACACATGCGCAGTAGCTATCTTTCATCAAATTTAGTTCTGGATCCGAGTTCTGGATCCGGCCCAATGGCACTATATGCAGACAATATTAGCACTATGTGCAGATAAAAAGGGCAATGGGCATGATCCAGACTTTATAATGACAGCCAATTTACATACATTACATGCGTAAATCTAGTAGTGGGACCGCACTGCGCATGCGCATGACATCCCTAAACAAACCAAAAATACGCATTGTGGGAGGAGGGAGGCAATTTAAATTGTACAGTATGGGCTGGGTTAGCCACTTACATATGACAAGGCATTACGTACGACCAGAGATACGCAAGGAAAAATTAAGGTAGGGTTCTGAACATGTAAGTAAGCTAAGTTACGTGCATGTGAGGGGAATGCATTAAACTTAGCAGTGCATAGCTCGGGTACGCTTGCATACATAAAACAACAATGACAATTGCACTACGCATGGAAGATAATAGCACTATATGCAGATAACAATGGCATTGGCACTATGGACCGGATCCAGACCCCCGCAAGCTTTCCCTGCATGCAGGGGTTTCTCCGTCCCAGAGAGAAGGTAGTGCAAGCCCCCTGTCACTCCCCTCTCTCGTGCAGGCTTTATGGAAGCTTACGCTGCCATAAGCCTACCTTAAAGCAATCATGCGGATCAGTGGCTTATCCGTACAAGTGTTGGAGCCCCCTCAAACTCTGTGCACCCACAAATGGTGGGTGGTTAATAGATTTGATAACAAGGATTGTAGCCTTAAGGCCATTGTTTTGGCAAGTAGTTTAAAATCTGTATTTAGAAGGGTGTTTGGCCTATAAGAAACTTCCTATTAAAAGTCCTTATTTGGCTTGGGATGAGAAATACTGTGGGCTTCATTAAAATACAGATTACAGAATACAGATTTCAGATCTGTCTACAGATTTCACATTATAAATCATGCAGGAATCGAACTACCAAAATTACTCTTACATACCGCTGTGATTGTCAGTGGCACAACCTCTTTCTCCCCAGGCTATTCGAGCAGATCCTACCTGTTGCTAGGCAATCTAGATGCTGCTCTTACAGTAAACTGGATTACAACAATACTGGCTGTTGTTAAGCAGCCAATTTGCTGTGTAAATACCACAGTCACAGTTCCTTCTGCAGGTGCTAGAGTGACTAACAAGTCCCAACTGGTGCTTAACAACCAGGAATCTCCAGCTCTGATTGACTGTTCTGTGTTTAAAAACCCAGCAGGGAGATTTCTCCCTTGCTGGTGATTTTTTTGATCTAGCCATTTTGACAATTTTTGCTCTTGTCCAGCTGTTCTATTGCCTTGCAAATACTAGTCTGCTTTATTGCTTCTCGTTTTCTTGCTGTTATCCCTACTCGCTGCAGGGTTCTTATTTTAATTTGTCCTGCTGTTTGTTTGTTTCTGTCAAGTCCCTTTATCCTTCCCTTGTGTCAATACTTATTTTTTGACTTTCTGAATACTCATGTATATTTCTCTGGACCCTGGATCCTTCCAAATTATTTATGTGTATTCCTTCCCTGATATCTGTATTATTCTCCTGTGTACTCACCCCAATGCACCAGCCCTGTTTTTCCAGTACTTGTCCCAGTCCTCTCCAGGAATCTGTATGTCTGTCGTTTCAATAGTCTGTCGTGCTTCATTGTGTCCATTTCCTGTCTGCTCTCAGTCCTGGATCAGTTTACCGTCATCCTTGTCTGGTACTGTTTCATGTCTCTGTTGACCTCCATGGTGGTCTGTTCTAGACCTGTCTCTTGTATTGTCCATTTGTGTCATGTCCATTCCTGGCTTTATGTCTGATTTCCAAATTCCCTTAGTTATTTTGGAAGCCACCACTGGGGGCGCGACCTGCTGGGTGCCTTTCACAAGAGCCTATCCCTTCCATCAGGAGCTCAAGTGAGAGCCAGCCCAAGTTAAACTCTGTGCCGTGGTGTGCAGTTATCACAGGTAACATAACAATTACACAACTTACTGTTTTGCTTGCTGTGTCATGTGGTGGGGAAACATATAAGCATAAAAAGACATTTGCTTTTCCCCAAACTAAATCTGAGCATCACTTAGAGAAGTATAAAACAAACAAAAAGCTACAGCTAGTTGCAACTTAAAACACTTGCGTTTTCAACCTGGAAATACCAACTTAGCAAACTGATAACTTTACTAAAGTTATTTATTTATGTATTTATTTATATTAGACCAGATTAATTCTACAAATGCAGCACAAGTGGGGATCTGACTTCGGATCCCTTCTGTATCCAGACATCCATGAGAGCGCTCGGTAAACTACTCCCATCACTCACACAGATTTCTAAAGACCTCATAGTTGCTGACATTCCCAGAATGTCCATAAGGCATTGCTCCTAAGGGAGCAGGCAAATCTCCTATGTTTGCGCTTGATATGATTAAATGCAAATCACTACCTCAAAAGCCACCCTCATATCTAGCAATGCTGCGATCAATAGCATTATTAAGGATGGGAAGGGCTTAATTATGTAAATTGAGTCATCAAGCCACACCCCACCTTTAGTACACTATGGATCTCAGCATTGATAGGAGGCAGGAGTTCAGGCAGTGATTTGCATGAAATCCTTTCTCAAGCCCCACACCCATACAAGCCATCTCATTCTCCTTTCCGAGATCTCCCGGAAAGAAGAAATAAATAGTCAGCTTCTATGTCTTACCTTAAATTCAAAAACATTCACAAATGAAATGGCATCGAAATGGAAGTCTATAGACGACTCTATAATATAATACTAACCCTTCCCACTTGCAATCACAATCCCTTATTCCCTCCCGTTGAAAGCTGTTGAAAGTGTGAAAAGATGGAAGTCTGAATTGTGTGGATTGCATTCCAATCAAATCTCACAGGCTGTTGTATGTTTGATTGATCTAAATTATATTGTGCAGTAAATTAAAGATTTATCTATAACTTGAATAATATAGTTTTCTTTTCGCACACTATATTCTCTGCTAATTAAGCTGCATATAATGGTCCGTATTCAGAGTACCGATAACGATTATTACTACTGTGCATGCGCAGTAATTTTTAACGTAATCTACATATCTTTTTCTTACGTAGATTGCGTAAATGCGGTCTGAAAGAAAAAGATATGTAGATTACGTTAAAAAATTTCTGCGCATGCGCAGTAGTAAATATCGCTAAACACAGGACGTATATGTTATACGTATATGTTATACGTCCGGTAATCTGAATACTGGCCAATGTTTTGTACTGCTAGATATTGAAGATAAAGACCCTTTTAACCAAATTTCTGCTATAACTCTCCTTATCACCTACCCATTTGTGGTTGCTATGGTGACAACATATTCACCAGTAATGCAGACAACATCAGAAATTCAACTATATTCCTCTTCTTGCCCTCTGTATATTCAACTATATTATTATTATCATTACAAAGCTTACTACCTAATTATAAAGGATTAATTAATGCCAGATCCCAGCATTATCCTAACGTTCAGACAGAGTTACACCTGCAGCACCCTACCTTAAGATTTCTGCCCCACCCCCTATGTAAAATAGGGACAGTGTGGAAATCTGGATATGTTGGAATGAAACATGCACTTAATGTACAATTACCTCTCCCACATAGCATTAGCACTTCTGACTTCCTTCTCTGTTCACTTGACCTTAGGAATTTTTACCATAGGATCTGGATCCATCCTGGTAATGTGGCACTCGCACATGCACTGCGTAAATAATGGGGGGCACTTTTGATCCTAGTGATTGGAAAATGCTCCCTTGTAGTAAATCTGGATCTGGTCCATTATTAATAATAATAATAATAATAATAATAATAATAACAACGACAATAATAACAACAATAATTATAATATGTTGTGGTTGTGTTCCCTTGGTGAGACAATCATGTTTACTGGCAGGTATTGCTAAGTCAACATCTATTATTTGATAGTTTGACCATTGTTTAATTACATGTAGTTAATTAATTACAACAATAGTCTGATGTCCAACTTGATGATCACATATAATTACATATTTAAACCATATGAGTGCTTCCTGTGAACAGACCACAAAGACGTGGGCATTAATGACAGCCTTATAGAATGCTGTCAGGATGAAAATGGGGTATGTATTTGTTGGTAATCATTTGGCAGTAATAGCATATATATAGTTATGAATGTTAAATGACATGAGCATAATCAAAAAAGGAAGAAAAATTGAATTGCAACCTTTAAGGATTCTCACTGCAAAATGAAAAACAGGTGACTTTTTCTCATTGTAACTCAAAAGAGACAGTACATACAAACTCACAGAGACTGTTCAGCCATTCATAAAGCAAGAAAAAAAAAATATCTCAGAGAAAAAAATCATCGGTGTGTTCACAGTGAACTCACATCAGTGGGAATGAATGTAATAATGAAATTCAGCAAACTGTCACCAAAACTTCCACCCAGGGAACGGAAATTCTATTAACACCGATCCAATATCATCTATTTTGATGGCAATAATGTAGAGCTTTTTGAAAGGAGGATGGAGAGCAGTTCTAGGAATTATAAACACAAAATAGTGAAAGAATACAGAGCTTACAGTACTTCAGCATTATATGATTTGCTGGACTATTGCAGAAGCTGTTTCACCAACATCCAGAATTACACAAAATGGTGGTTACTCAAATAAATTTATAGGTTACAAACAGGTGCATGAAGTAACCTGCTTTAACAGAGACAAAGGAAAGAAAATTACTCTGCAACACTACCATTAACCAGTAAGTAACTATATATAATTATATCTGTAAAAAAAACACAGAAACGTTTGTTATATACAATTGCAAATATTTAATAAACCACCAGCCATTATCAAAGTCATTCTGCAGTGGTGGTCCTAACTTTAACTGTGAGAGTCCCTAAATAGGGTCATATATCATGTGTTTTAAACGGTGAGCTAACTCACTTAGGAGGCACCTCTGAAAGCATCCAAATTAGCTGCTGCTGTGCTCCAGCACTCCCTCTCAGCTGCTGATTCCAGATATGATTCCAAACAAAAATATACAAAATGGTGGTTGTTAAAATCAATTTATAGGTTAATACATATAGGTGTGTAAAGGGCTGGTGTAATCTGCTTTAACAGAAACAAAGGAAAGAAAAACACATGCTAAATGACCCAATGTAGGGACTCTCTGTTACATGCCTCCGCCGTAGCAGGCAGGCAGGCATGAAGTACTCACCACACAGATCCCTGCAATGCTCCGTCCCTGCGATCATGCCGGCTGGCACGTAAACAAATTTTTAATTTTTTTCTTCTTTTTTTCATGTAAACAAAGAAGCCACGTGGAGCGCCGCTGCAGCCTGGCCAGTGATAGGGAAGAATATAAGACACTGCATTTAATTCACTGAACAGATAATTCAAACGAAATGTAAGGACCGTAAGAGGACGATATGATTTATGACTTCTCTCCTCGGACATTGGAGTACCCCAGAAGTCGTTTTGGAAAAGCTTTTTTTATAGGTGTTGAAGGATGCAAATCTTTATTATCCAAAATTGCAGACACATCATCAAACACAAATCCACAGAAGAGACTGTTCCAATAACATAATACCACAATGCTTAATAAAATCCCAATTTACTTCAAATTTACAGTGCCCATTTTCTTGAAAACTGGAGGCTGCAACAGTGTTATCACTGTTCTCCTAGGGAACATCCTGTGTTTGGAGGCAGGGCAGGCTGCTGACCAATCAGGGGTCAGCAGCCTCTATTTCAGACCGGCTCTGTCTTGCAGACAGCGCCGGTTATAGCGTCTGATTTCTCAGCCTGTGACCTGCTATTTACCCTGTGCCTTTGCCTCGTGCTCTGTGCCTGTGATTTTTGAGTGACCCTTCTTCTGCCTAGTTCATCCATTCCCGTTGTCCCCATTGTTCCAGCCTTGCTCTCTCTCTCCCACCTTCGTGTCTCAGCCTTCCCCGGTTACCTTGCTCCTTCCTGTATGCATGTATTTGTTCCCTCTGGGGAGTCCCATCTTCTGGCATAAATGTGAGAGTATCTGCCCCTATCTGTTCTGTTAGTATTGTATTGTCTGGTCTGTCTCTCCCTTGTCCGTCTGTCACGTTCATTGTTTCTCGTAGTCCGTCGCCAGTCAGGTCCTTCTGATCCGCCTTCTCTCACTTCCTCTGCTCTAGTCTTTTCTTACCTGTCACACTCATCCTGTTTTCCTCTCATCTCCCGGGTGGCCCCTCTGGTCCCGTATCCTGACGGGTTCCTTGCAGCTCCTGTTTATCCTCACCATTAGGGGCTCTAGCGAAGACCATGTGCAGCTAGGCTCTGCGCCCAGATGGTGTTGCCCGTCAGTTTCCCTCTCACAGCACCTCCGGTTCTCTGTACAGGTAAACCCGGAGTGCTGTATAATTTCCTCTTCTCACCCATGGCCACCCCGGTACTCACTACAGGTGATTCCGGTGTGCCATAACTGTGTGTACCTCGAGTACCCCAAACATTATAACCAGCCATAACAGTCACCGTGATGGAGTCGTCCACATCCGAGGCAATTAACGCCCTCATAGCCCAGGTCTCCAATCTCGGACAGATGGTGCAAGTCCTTACCAACCAAGTGAATAACCAGGGGGAAATTATCGCCGCCATGCGAGCCTCTGCCCCTGCCCCCGCAGCTCCTCTGCAAGCCCCTCGAGCTGCTGCTACTGATGTCAAGATGAACCTTCCTGACAAGTTTTCTGTAGCCAGTTCCACTTATTTAAAGAAAATTTCCAGCTCTACTTTCAGCTCCGCCCAAATCCGTCCAGAACAGAACACCAGCGAGTAGGACTGGTCATTTCTCTCCTTCAGGGTGATCCACAAGCCTGGGCATTCGGTCTGCACCCAGAAGACCTGGCACATCAGTCCGTGAGCAACTTATTTGATGCCTTTGGCTTGTTATATGAAGATTCTGATCGCACCACAACGGCTGAAGCTAAACTACGGGCCCTTTGTCAAGGCAGAAGAACAGTGGAGGAATATTGTGCTGAATTTCGCCGTTGGGCCAAACTTCCAGATTGGGCTTTCGGAGCAAGTTAAGGATGCTCTTGTGCAATTTCCTACATCTGAAACTCTGGATGATCTTATCCAGATAGTCCATTAAGGTGGATCGATGCCTGAAGCAGTGGCGGCTGGAAAAAGACCCACCTTCAGCTTTCCCTCCAGCCTATCTGTCCCAGGATTCACTGCCATCAGATGAACCCATGCAGGTCGGTTCTTACAGACTTTCTAAAGAAGAAAAGTATCACGGCCTTGGTAGTTTCGGGGGCAACTGTGGGTTGGAGAGA
>WWET01009541.1:15002-26675 GCA_011038615.1 Limnodynastes dumerilii
CCCCAGCCAGCCCCCTGTGTCCCAGCCCTATTACTTCCAGCCAGTCCCCTGTGTCCCGGCCCTATTACCCCCAGCCAGTCCCCTGTGTCTCCCTCTCTGAGTCCTTGCCTGTTGCCATTGCTCCTGCAGAGTGGCTTTTATTAGTACCACGTTGCGGGTTCCTGATGGGCCACAGGGACACAGACACTGGGTACAATGAGCGCGGAATCATGACCGGCGGCTGCAGCGTTTATGGGACAGAGAGCCTCGCTCACCATCACACATAGGGCTCTTACCTGCTGGGATATGGCATATCCAATGATAATGTCACCTTCGGGGACATCCCAGGAGACGGTGGCAGAATTGGCCTTCAGCTGAGTGACCGTGACATTGACCGGAGAAGGGGGTCGATCTGAAACATGAAACAGAGTTCAGGCTCGTCCCTCTGAGACCTCATACTGACACACCTGTTACCTGAGACGTGGATATATGAGGGACCCAGGGTATAGAATCCCACCCAGCCACTTACTGGCTTTCACCAGACAGAGGTCACAGCTGAACAGGACCAGCATGGCCGGACTCAGATACATGGTGATATGAGCCATCTCTGGCTGCCTCTTGCTCCACACGCAGCCCTTGGAACGAAGGCTCGCAGACGAGGCACAAGTCATTGGAGCTTCAAGTGTGGAGAAGTCGCTCCAAAAATCCTCTACATCCTCTCCAAGGGAACGCAGCGAAGGTCAGCACACGCTCCCATCCACAGCACATAGAGCGGAAAATCCCCTAAAAGTGACTCCACCGGAGAGAAAGAAGCACTGTCCCTGGAGAGAGAAAAGCCATAATCATGAGGCACAAAACAAAGTGACCACTAGAGGGGAGCAGAGAGACAGGACTATATAGTGACAGGATATACCAGATAGTGACAATATAGGCCTGATAGTGACAGGACAGACCGGATAGTGACAGGACAGACCAGATAGTGACAGGACAGATCGGATAGTGACAGGAGAGACCGGATAGTGACAGGATAGAACGGATAGTGACAGGAGAGAACGGATAGTGACAGGAGAGAACGGATAGTGAAAGGAGAGATCGGATAGTGACAGGATAGACCGGATAGTGACAGGACAGACCGGATAGTGAAAGGACAGACGTGATAGTGAGAAGATATACCGGATAGGGACAGGAAATACCGGATAGTGACAGGACATACCAAATAGTGACAGGATATACCGGATAGTGACAGGACATACCGGATAGTGACAGGATAGACCGGATAGTGATAGTATAGACCGGATAGTGACAGGTAGAGGGCAGTAGAGAGGAAGGACATACCAAATAGTGACAGGATAGACTGGATAGTGACAGGATAGATCGGATGATGACAGGATAGACCGGATAGTGATAGGTAGAGGGCAGTAGAGAGACAGGAAATACCAAATAGTGACAGGATAGACCGGATAGTGACAGGATAGACTGGATAGTGAAAGGATAGACTGGATATTGACAAGTAGAGGGCAGTAGAGAGACAGGATAGACCGGATAGTGACAGGATATATAGGATAGTGACAGGATATACCGGATAGTGACAGGATATAGCGGATAGTGACAGGATACACAGGATAGTTACAGGATAGACCGGATAGCTACAGTATAGACCGGATAATGACAGGTAGAGGGCAGTAGAGAGACAGGACATACCAAATAGTGACAGGATATAATGGATAGTGACTGGATATACCGGATAGTGACTAGATATGCTGGATAGTGACAAGATATGCCGGATAGTGACAAGACAGACCATATAAAGACAGGACAAACCGGATAGTGAGAGGATATACCGGATAGTAATAGGATAGACTGGATAGTGACAGGAAGAGGGCAGTAGAGAGACAGGATATACCAAATAGTGACAGGATAGACCGGATAGTAACAGGATAGACCGGATAGTGACAGGACATACCGGATAGTGACAAGATAGACCGGTTATTGACAAGTAAAGTGCAGTAGAGAGACGGGATAGACCGGATAGTTACAGGATATAAAGAATAGTGACAGGATATAGAGGATAGTGACAGGATATACCGGATAGTGACAGGATATAGGGGATAGTGACAGGATATACAGGATACTGACAGAATAGACCGAATAGCGACAGGATAGACCGGATAGCGACAGGATAGACCGGATAGCTATAGGATAGACCGGATAGTGACATTATAGACCGGATAGTGACAGGATAGACCGGATAGTGACAGGATAGACCGGATAGTGACTGGATATGCCGGATAGTGAGAGGATATACCGGATAGTGACAGGATATGCCGGATAGTGACAGGATATGCCAGATAGTGAGAGGATATACCGGATAGGAACAGGATATACCAAATAGTGACAGGACATACCGGATAGTGACAGAATATACCGGATAGTGACTGGATATACCGGATAGTGACAGGATATACCGGATAGTGACAAGATATACAGGATAGTGACAGGATAGACCGGATAGCGACAGGATAGACCATTAGCTATAGGATAGACCGAATAGTGACATTATAGACCGGATAGTGACATTATAGACCGGATAGTGACAGGATAGACCGGATAGTGACAGGATAGACCGGATAGTGACAGGACATACCGGAGAGTGACAGGATAGACCATATAGTGACAGGATAGACCGAATAGTGACAGGATAGACCAGATAGTGAAAGGTAGAGGGCAGTAGAGAGACAGGACATACCAAATAGTGACAGGATATACCGGATAGTGACAGGATAGACCGGATAGTGACAGGATTGACCGAATAGTGACAGGATAGACCAGATAGTGACAGGTAGAGGGCAGTAGAGAGACAGGACATACCAAATAGTGACAGGATATACCGGATAGTGACAGGATAGACCGAATAGTGATAGTATAGACCGGATAGTGACAGGTAGAGGGCAGTAGAGAGGAAGGCCATACCCAATAGTGACAGGATAGACNGATAGTGACAGGGAAGGACATATAGTGACAGGATAGACCGGATAGTGACAGGATAGATTGGATGGTGACAGGATAGACCGGATAGTGACAGGTAGAGGGCAGTAGAGAGACAGGACATACCAAATAGTGACAGGATATACCGGATAGTGACAGGATAGACCGGATAGTGACAGTATATAGGGGATAGTGACAGGATATACAGGATACTGACAGAATAGACCGAATAGTGACAGGATAGACCGGATAGCGACAGGATAGACCGGATAGTGACAGGATATAGAGGATAGTGACAGGACAGACCGGATAGTGACAGGACTTACCGGATAGTGACAGTTAGAGGGCAGTAAAGAGACAGGACATACCAAATAGTAACAGGATATACCGGATAGTGACAGGATAGACCGGATAGTGACAAGATAGACCGGATAGTGACAGGATAGACTGGATATTGACAATTAGAGGGCAGTAGAGAGACAGGATAGACCGGATAGTGACAGGATATATAGGATAGTGACAGGATATAGCTGATAGTGACAGGATACACAGGATAGTTACAGGATAGACTGGATAGTGACAGGTAGAGGGCAGTAGAGAGACAGTACATACCAAATAGTGACAGGATATAACGGATAGTGACTGGATATACCGGATAGTGACTAGATATGCTGGATAGTGACAAGATATGCCGGATAGTGACAGGACAGACCATATAATGACAGGACAGACCGGATAGTGAGAGGATATACCGGATAGGGACAGGATAGACCGGATAGTGATAGGATAGACCGGATAGTGACAGGTAGAGGGCAGTAGAGAGACAGGATATACCAAATAGTGACAGGATAGACCGGATAGTGACAGGATAGATTGGATGGTGACAGGATATAGAGGATAGTGACAGCATATACCGGATAGTGACAGGATATAGCGGATAGTGACAGGATATAGCGGATAGTGACAGGATATACAGGATACTGACAGGATAGACCGGATAGCGACAGGATAGACCGGATAGCGACAGGATAGACCGGATAGTGACAGGATATAGAGGATAGTGACAGGACAGACCGGATAGTGACAGGACTTACCGGATAGTGACAGTTAGAGGGCAGTAGAGAGACAGGACATACCAAATAGTAACAGGATATACCGGATAGTGACAGGACATACCGGATAGTGACAGGATAGACCGGATATTGACAAGTAGAGGGCAGTGGAGAGACAGGTTAGACTGGATAGTGACAGGATATATAGGATAGTGACAGGATATAGAGGATAGTGACTGGATATACCGGATAGTGACAGGATATAGAGGATAGTGACAGGATATACCGGATAGTGACAGGATAGACCGGATAGCGACAGGATAGACCGTATAGCTATAGGATAGACCGGATAGTGACATTATTGACCGGATAGTGACAGGATAGACCGGATAGTGACTGGATATGCCGGATAGTGACAGGATATGCCGGATAGTGAGAGGATATACTGGAAAGGAACAGGATATACCAAATAGTGACAGGACATACCGGATAGTGACAGGATATACCGGATAGTGACAGGATATAGCGGATAGTGACAGGATATACCGGATAGTGACAGGATATAGAGGATAGTGACAGGATATACCGGATAGTGACAGGATATAGAGGATAGTGACAGGATATACTGGATAGTGACAGGATAGACCGGATAGCGATAGGATAGACCGGATAGCTATAGGATAGACCGAATAGTGACATTATAGACCGGATAGTGACAGGATAGACCGGATAGTGACAGGATAGACCGGATAGTGACAGGACATACCGGATAGTGACAGGATAGAGCGGATAGTGATAGGATAGACCGGATAGTGACTGGATATACTGGATAGTGACTGGATATGCCGGATAGTGACAGGATATGCCGGATAGAAACATAGCAAGTGACGGCAGATAAGAGCCACATGGCCCATCTAGTCTGCCCATTTGTTTATTGAAAACTATACTGACCCTAGACCCTATTTACCCTCAATTTAGTTTACAATTTAGGATACCCTTATATTTATCCCAAGCATGTTTAAATTGTTCTACTGTATTGGCCTCAACCACCTCAGATGGGAGAATATTCCACTTATCTATCACCCTTTCAGTGAAGTAATTTTTCCGCACATTTCCTTTGAATCTACCACCCTCCAGTTTATATTCATGCCCTCGTGTTCTATTACACCTGTCACCCTCCAGTATATACACATTTCCTCATGTTCTATTACACCTCTTCCATTATATTATGTCCCTCCTGTACCTGTCACCCTCCGGTATATACACATGTCCTCATGTTCTGTTACACCTCTTCCTTTATATAATGTCTCCTCCTGTACCTGTCACCCTCCAGTTTATACACATGTCCTCATGTTCTATTGCACCTCTTCCTTTATATAATGTCCCCTCTTGTACCTGTCACCCTCCAGTATATACACATTTCCTCATGTTCTATTACACCTCTTCCATTATATTATGTCCCTCCTGTACCTGTCACCCTCCGGTATATACACATGTCCTCATGTTCTGTTACACCTCTTCCTTTATATAATGTCTCCTCCTGTACCTGTCACCCTCCAGTTTATACACATGTCCTCATGTTCTATTACACCTTTTCCTTTATATAATGTCCCCTCCTGTGCCTGTCTCCCTCCAGTATATACACATGTCCTCATGTTCTATTACATCTCTTCCTTTATATAATGTCTCCTCCTGTACCTGTCACTCTCCAGTATATACACATGTCCTCATGTTCTATTACACGTCTTCCTTTATATAATGTCCCTCCTGTACCTGTCACCCTCCGGTATATACACATGTCCTCATGTTCTATTACACCTGTTCTTTTGAAAAATGGTACCCTCCTCTAGCTGGTCACAACCCTTGATGTATGTGAAAGCTGCTATCATGTCCCCCCTCTCCCTTCTCTGCTCCAGGCTATACGTTTAGTTCCTCTAGCCTTTCTTGGTATGATTTGTTACAAAAGCCATGGACCATTTTAGTTGCTCTTCTTTGCACAGTCTCTAATGTATTTATGTCTTTCTGGAGATATGGCTTCAGAACTGAACACAGTATTCTAGGTGAGGGCGTACCAATGATTTATAAAAGGGCATCGCTACTTCTCTCTTTCTGCTACTAATTCCTCTCCCTATGCAACCAAGCTTCGAATAGTGACAGGATATGCCGGATAGTGTCAGGACAGACCGGATAGTGACAGGATAGACCGGATAGTGACAGGACATATCGGATAGTGACAGGACATACCGGATAGTGACAGGATAGACCGGATAGTGACAGGACATATCGGATAGTGACAAGACATATCAAATAGTGACAGGATATACCGGATAGTGACAGGATTAACCGGATAGTGACAGGATATACTGGATAGTGACAGGTAGAGAGCAGTAGAGAGACAGGACATACTAAATAGTGACAGGACATACCGGATAGTGACAGGATTAACCGGATAGTGACAGGATATACTGGATAGTGACAGGATATAGAGGATAGTGACAGGATATACCAGAGAGTGGGAGGATATACCGGATAGTGACAGGATATAGAGGATAGTGACAGGATACACCGGATAGTGACAGGATACACCAGATAGTGACAGGATACACCGGATAGTGACAGGATACACCGAATAGTGACAGGATACACCGGATAGTGACAGGATAGACCGGATAGTGACAGGATACACCAGATAATGACAGGATATACCGGATAGTGACAGGATACACCGGATAGTGACAGGATACACCGGATAGTGACAGGATAGACCGGATAATGACAGGACATACCAGATAGTGACAGGATATACTAGATAGTGACTGGATATACCGAATTGTGACAGGATATACCGGATAGGGTAAACACAGAATGGAAGTTGCTCAATCAATTTATAGGGTAATGGGAACAGGTGCATGAAAGGCTGGGGTTAGTCTACTTGCCACAGAAACAAAGGGAAAAAAAAATAACTTGACGGTGGCTGGCGGCTTATCCCACATTTGTGCAAATATGTGTAACAAACATTTCTGTCTTTTATTTTACAGATAGAACAGTATAGTCTGTTACTGGTTTATGGCAGTGTGCTGGGGCTTTTTTATACCGGATAGTGACAGGACATACCGGATAGTGATAGGACATACCGGATAGTGATAGGATAGTCCGGATAGTGACAGGTAGAGGGCAGTAGAGAGACAAGATATACCAGATAGTGACAGAATAGACCGGATAGTAACAGGATAGACCGGATAGTGACAGGATATAGCGGAAAGTGACAGGATATACCGGATAGTGACAGGACAGACCGTATAGCGAAAAGATAGACCGGATAGTGACAGGTTAGACCAGAGATAACAGGACATACCAGATAGTGACAGGATAGACTGGATAGTGACAGGATAGACTGGATAGTGAAAGCATAGACTGGATAGTGACAGGATAAACCAGATAGTGACAGGATAGACCGGAGAGTGACAGGATAGACCGGATAGTGACAGGATAGACCGAATAGCGATAGGATAGACTGGATAGTGACAGGACAGAATGGATAGTTGACAGGATAGACCGGGGTGTTTTAGTAGCAGCTGTGTGTGGTTTTAGCGTGTCCGTCAGATTCCTTGTCTGTGCCATCCCGGGTATATCATCTAGTGACAGGATAGACTGGATAGTGACAGGGTGGAGGTGAGTATAGTGACAGGTGATGGTGAGTATAGAGATAATATACACTGTATAGTAACAGGTAGAGGTGAGTATAGTGATAAGATACACTGTATAGTAACAGGTGGAGGTGAGTATAGAGATAATATACACTGTATAGTAACAGGTAGAGGTGAGTATAGTGATAAGATACACTGTATAGTAACAGGTGGAGGTGAGTATAGAGATAATATACACTGTATAGTAACAGTGACAGGTGATAGTGAGTATAGTGAAAAGATACACTGTATAGTGACAGGTGGAGGTGAGTATAGTGATAAGATACACTGTATAGTGACAGGTGGAGGTTAGTATAGTGATAAGACACACTGTATAGTGACAGGTGGAGGTGTGTATAGTGACAGGTGGAGGTGAGAATAGTGACAGGTGGAGGTGAGTATAGTGATAACATATGCTGTATAGTAACAGGTGGTGGTGAGTATAGTGATAATATACACTGTATAGTTACAGGTGGAGGTGAGTATAGTGATAAGATACACTGTATAGTGACAGGTAGAGGTGAGTATAGTGATAATATACTGTACACTGTATAGTGACAGGTGGAGGTGAGTATAGTGATAATATACACTGCATAGTGACAGGTAGAGGTGAGTATAGTGATAAGATACACTAAATGGTGACAGGTGGAGGTGAATATAGTGATAAGATACACTAAGATAGACCGGAGAGTGACAGGATAGACTGGATAGTGACAGGACAGACCGGATAGTTGACAGGATAGTGACTGGATAGAGACTGGATAGACCGGATAGTGACAGGATAGACCGGATAGTGTCAGGATAAACCGGATAGTGATATGGTGGAGGTGAGTATAGTGACAGGTGATGGTAAATATAAAGATAATATACACTGTATAGTAACAGGTGGAGGTGAGTATAGTGATAGGATACACTGTATAGTGACAGGTGAAGGTGAGTATAGTGATAAGATACACTGTATGGTGACAGGTGGAGGTGAAAATAGTGATAAGATACACTGTATAGTGACAGGTGGAGGTGAGTATAGTGAAAGGATACACTGTATAGTGACAGGTGGAGGTGAGTATAGTGACAGGAGATGGTGAGTGTAGTGACAGGTGGAGGTGAGTATAGTGATAATATACACTGTATAGTGACAGGAGATGGTGAGTATAGTGACAGGTGGAGGTGAGTATAGTGATAATATACACTGCATAGTGACAGGTAGAGGTGAGTATAGTGATAATATACACTGTATAGTGACAGGTAGAGGTGAGTATAGTGATAGGATACACTGTATAGTGACAGGTAGAGGTGAGTATAGAGATAATATACACTGTATAGTGACAGGAGGAGGTGAGTATAGTGATAATATACACTGTATAGTTACAGGTGGAGGTGAGTATAGTGATAATATGCACAGTATAGTTACAGCTGGAGGTGAGAATACTGATAGGATACACTGTATAGTGACAGGTGGAGGTGAGTAAAGTGACAGGTGGAGGTGAGTATAGTGACAGGTGGAGGTGAGTATAGTGACAGGTGGAGGTGAGTATAGTGATAGGATACACTGTATAGTGACAGGTGGCGGTGATT
Source organism: Limnodynastes dumerilii (assembly GCA_011038615.1). NCBI lineage: Eukaryota > Metazoa > Chordata > Amphibia > Anura > Limnodynastidae > Limnodynastes > Limnodynastes dumerilii. The sequence goes on from WWET01009541.1 coordinate 24,280, forward strand.
ATAGTGATAAGATACACTGTATAGTGACAGGTGGAGGTGAGTATAGTGACAGGTGGAGGTGAGTATAGGGAGAGGATACACTGGATAGTAACGTGAGTATAGTGACAGGATATGGTGAGTATAGTGACAGGTGATGGTGAGTATAATGACAGGTGATGGTGAGTATAGTAACAGGTGGAGGTGAGTATAAAGATAGTATACACTGTATAGTGACAGGTGGAGGTGAGTATAGTGACAGGTGGAGGTGAGTATAGTGATCATATACACTGTATAGTGACAGGTGGCGGTGATTATAGTGATAAGATACACTGTATATAGTGATAAAGTTCACTGTATGGTGACAGGTGGAGGTGAGTATAGTGATAATATACACTGTATAGTTACAGGTGGAGGTGAGTATAGTGATAAGATACACTGTATATTGAAAGGGAGAGGTGAGTATAGTGATAGGTGGAGGTGAGTATAGTGATAATATACGCTGTATAGTTACAGGAGGAGGTGGGTATAGTGACAGGTGGAGGTGAGTATAGTGATGATATACACTGTATAGTGACAGGTGATGGTGAGTATAGTGATAATATACATTGTATAGTGACAGGTGGAGTTGAGTATAGTGACAGGAGGAGGTGAGTATAGTGACAGGTGGAGGTGAGTATAGTGATGATATACACTGTATAGTGACAGGTGGAGGTGAGTATAAAGATAGTATACACTGTATAGTGACAGGTGGAGGCGAGTATAGTGCTAGGATACACTGTATAGTGACAGGTGGAGGTAAGTATAGTGATAGGATATACTGTATAGTGACAGGTGGAGGTGAGTATAGTGATAATATTTACTGTATAGTGACAGGTGGAGATTAGTACAGTGATAATATAAACTGTATAGTGACAGGTGGAGGTGAGTATAGTCACAGGTAAAGGTGAGTATAGGGACAGATAAAGGTGAGTATAGTGACAGGTAAAGGTGAGTATAGTGACAGGTGGAGGAGAGTATAGTAATAGGTGGAGGTGAGTATAGGGATAGGATATACCAGACAGTGACAGGAGGAGGTGATTATAGTGATTATAGGATATAACAGATAGTGAAAGGTTGAGGGGAATATGGAAATAAGATAAACTGTTATGTGACAGATGGAGGTGAGTATAGTGATAAGATACACTGTATACTGAAAGGGGGAGGTGAGTATAGTGACAGGTGGAGGTGAGTATAGAGATAATATACACTGTATAGTGACAGGTGGAGGTGAGTATAGAGATAAGATATACCAGACAGTGACAGGAGGAGGTGATTATAGTGATTATAGGATATAACAGATAGTGAAAGGTGGAGGTGAATATGGAAATAAGATAACTGTTATGTGACAGATGGAGGTGAGTATAGTGACAGGTGGAGGTGAGTATAAAGATAGTATACACTGTATAGTGACAGGTGGAGGTGAGTATAGTGATAACATACACTGTATAGTGACAGGTGGAGGTGAGTATAGTGATATGATACACTGTATAGTGACAGGTAGAGGTGAGTATAGTGATAAAATACACTGTATAGTGACAGGTGGAGGTGAGTATAGTCATAATATACACTGTATAGTGACAGGTGATGGTGAGTATAGTGATAATATACACTGTATAGTGACAGGTGGAGGTGAATATAATGATAAGGTACACTCTATAGTGACAGGTAAAGGTAAATATAGTGACAGGTACAGGTGAATATAGTGAGAGGATATACTGGATAGTGACAGGTAGAGGTGAGTATAGTGACAGGTTGAGGTGAGTATAGTGACAGATAAAGGTGAGTATAGTGACAGGTGGAGGTGAGTATAGAGATAATATACACTGTATAGTGACAGGTGAAGATGAGTATAGAGATAAGATACACTGTATAGTGACAGTATAGTGACAGGTGAAGGTGAGTAAAGTGATAATATACACTTTATAGTGGCAGGTGATGGTGAATATAAAGATAAGATACACTGTATAGTTACAAGTGGAGGTGAGTATAGTGATAATATACAATGTATACTGAAATGGGGAGGTGAGTATAGTGATAGGATACACTGTATAGTGACAGGTGGAGGTGAGTATAGTGATAAAATTCACTGTATAGTGACAGGTGGAGGTGAGTATAGTGATGAGATACAATGTATACTGAAAGGGGGAGGTGAGTATAGTGATATGCAAAGGTGAGTATAGTGACAGGTAAAGGTGAGTATAGTGACAGGTAAAGGTGAGTATAGTGATAAAATACACTGTATAGTAACAGGTGGAGGTGAGTATAGTGACAGGTGATGGTGAGTTTAGTGATAATATACACTGAATAGTAACAGGTGGAGGTGTGTATAGTGACAGGTGGAGGTGTGTATAGTGACAGGTGGAGGTGAGTATAGAGAT
>WWET01009542.1:10498-23610 GCA_011038615.1 Limnodynastes dumerilii
AAGCAGAAGGAGGCTAAAAAGGTTATCAGGGCAGCAAAGGCACAAACTGAGGAAAAACTGTCCCGCTTGGTATGAAAAGAAGACAAGCTTTGTAAGGTATATAAATGAAGGGCAAAAAACTTAGGTATAGTAAGGCTCAAAACGGAGAGTTTGAGTATTGCAGAGGGTGCAAGGGCTGTGACAGATCATCTTAACAAGTATTTCTGTTCAATATTACCAAAAAGAAAGAGAGGGGAATGGTCCACTTTTAAATGGGAAGGCTACTAATACAAAAGAGTACTACTACTTTCACTAAGGAGCAGTTATTAAAAGAACTTTCAGAGGAGAGTGGCATTTTTCAAAGGAAGGAGGTATAAAAGAACACAAGGGCATGAATATAAACCGTAGGGTGGTAGATTCAGAGGAAATGTGTGAAAAAATGACTTCACTGAAAGGGTGATAGATAAGATAGATAAGTGGAATAGCCTCCCATCTGAGGTGGTTGAGGCTAACACAGTAGAACAGTTTAAATATGCTTTGGATAAATATAAGGATATCCTAAATCTCAAAATAAATTAGAATAAATAGGGTCTAGGGTCAGTATAATTTTAAATAAACAACTGGGCAGACTGGATGGGCCATGCGGCTCTTATCTGCCATGACTTTCTATGTTTCTATATTTCTATACTAGTAATTATTATAATAGGTTTGTCCGAGTGTGTGCATTTTGTGTGCATGTGTGGTGTGGTGTGGTGAGGGGGTAAAGTTGGGGCAGTGCAAATTTATTTTAGGTTTTGGAAAATATAAGATCCCCTTTCCAATGTCACTGGACATGATTCAGAGCTTTGTGCAAATTACGTTTGCATGGAGCTCTGTAATTAAGCACGGGGGAGGGAGTGCACGCCCCTGGCACTCGCCTCCTGCTTATGGAGGAGGCGAGTGCTAACTTTACTATATTGATCTGTGTGGAAATTGCTTTTTCCCACCCCTGGAACTTAATTACTATGCCTAACCCTGCCTGCATGTCAGGTTTAGGCTTGTGGGGCCTGATCCAAAGGTTTTCAGCCGATCTGCGCATGCGCCGGGCAGATGTTGCCCGGCGTTGCTACGGCAACGCCCGATACAGGATCGTATGTTGCCGGGCGTCCGTAGCAGCGCCGTAGGGACGCTGGAGGGGACATCCCCCGGCGTCCCTACGTTCAGGTTAGTGTAGGTGGGCGGGGGGAGCTAGTTTAATGAGGGTTGGAGGGCGCTCTAGGCGGCCATATGCTCCTGTGCGAGCGTATGGCTCCTTCCTTACGCCGGCTGAAGTTAGGGTAGCCTTCAGCCGGCGTAAGGAAGGGACCATACGCCCGCACAGGGGAAGTGCCAAGGTAAGAGATCGCCGATACGCTGTGCTTTAGTAAGCACAGTGCATCGGCGTAACTCTGGATCAGGCCCGTGGATATTAAGTGCCGACCCCTTTCACAGAGTTTCTTCCGTATGGAACAAAGTTCTGTATGAAAGAACTTATGACACATAACATCTGGCACGTGCATGCGCCAAGTCTAATTCTGAATCAGGGCCATTATTTTTTGGTTTGGAATATATTCTAATGTTATACTCAATATATAATGTTAACTCATATTATAATAAAATTGTAATCTAATCAAATTTAATATAAACTGTTTTTACACCTATAATAAGTCTTATTTAAGGGGCACCAGTTAAAGTAATTACTTTTAATAGGATAACAATATTATTATATATTTTGCAGTTTTATATATGTATTCATCAAAAAAATTGTGCAATTGCCATTCAAGCTAAAATAAAATAAAAATATTTTTATTTAATTTATATGGTAATTATGCAATTTTTAGATCACAATACAGAATCAAGGCACTGAAATGAGATTATTCTTGTATCCTCCCTGTTGGAAGGTGGGGAGATGAACCCTTGTTCCCTTGTTCCTACATCCCTGATAGTGGGGTCAGCAGGGTTTTTAGTATTATTTCTCTTATAATAATGACATTTTTTAAAACCCAGAAATTGCTTCAGTTGCAGTAAAAAATGAAATGAAAGTAATATATGCACAGAAATTAATGATGGTCAGAATGACAGCACTTACTTTTCTCATTATTTGCATTAATTAACATGAGATTTTTTTTTTTCTATTACACTGAATGGAAAGGGATCACTAACCTTAACATTTACTGACATCTACATAGTAGACCAGCATTTAATGGCTGTGAAAAAAATCCATCTTTTGCTGATGGCAGAGAATAGTGTCAGGCTGAGCATTCATCTCAGCATGTAATTCCACTACACAGACACTTTGATATATTAAGCTTGGGCAGCGAGTGCCATACATATTAACACAGATAAATGTGTAGGCACTGTCATGCCTCTGGCAATGTTTCCTGTATTGTTTACCTATGAGGTCTGTGTCCACAGCAGTTTGGTTATCTGCCCCATCTAGTGGTCACAGTTATACTTATTAAGTTTGTAAATGTGTAGGCACTATGGGAATAGCAATAAAGACAATGGTTAAATCAACACAGTGTAGTGGAAGGGAATGATTTTACAATGTTAAAGATATTTGAAGAGATAAAAGCAGAAAAGATTTCCTAAAAGATACATACACATATAACACATACAAATGCACACAGAGGCACCAGTGTTTTTTATGCTGGGGGTAAAGAGAACATTTTAGTCTCAGTTCTCATCATTACTTTACACTTATACCCCTTTCACATCACCATGAAATACCCGGGATTTAAAAAAAAAAAAAAAAAGGTTGTGGTGGTGATTTTGTTTTCCCTAATGGCTATATGGATGTCTAAAAATTCCACCTTCTCTCTACTGTAATTTGTTGTGAATTTTAAATTGTTCTGATTGTTGTTCAAATGTAGTAGGAATACCTTCAAGGATGTTTCTGTCCCTTTCCATATGAAAATGACATTGTCAATGAAGCAGCGCCAGAGGACCAGGTGTTGACCAAGCTGTTCTGAGGGCCAGATGTAATGATTCTCCCACCAACTCATGAACAGGTTGGCATATCTTGGCACAAATTTTGTGCCCATTGCAGTCCTGTGGCGCTGCAGATAGAATTCCTCTCCATACCAAAAATAATTGTTTTTGAGTATAAATGCAATACTCTCCAGAATTAATTTGTTTTGTAGGGTGTGTGTGTTACTATCTTTATCTAGGAAGTATTAGATACTGTCAATTCCTTGTTTTTGATCAATAATGGAGTAGAGGGATGTGACGTCGCTCGTGGCTAGCCACATATCCCCTTCCCATATGATGTCTTGTAGAATCTGAAGAATGTTTGTGGTGTCTCTTATATATGATCGCTGTTGATTAACATAGGGTTGGAGGAATAAATCAATGTACTGTGAGATGTTAGTGGTGAGTGAGTTGATACCTGAAATTATTGGTCTACTGGGGAAGGGGGGTGGGGGGAATTTGTTTTGTGTTTGTGGCTCTTGGGTAGAAAGTAAAATACTGCTATCTTCGGGTGCGTAATATTGAGAAAGTCAAATTTTTTTGGGTTAAAGATGCCTGTATGGAGACCTGTCTGTAAATGTCTGGTGAGGTTGTTCTGTATTTCTGTTATGGGGTTCCCTTTTAGTTTACTGTAGGTTTCTACGTCTCCTAAAATCCTTTGTGCCTCTCTGTCGTAATTATCATAATTCATAATCACGATTCCCCTCCTCCCTTTATTAGCTGGCTTTATTATAATGTTGTGGTTGTTCTCTAGTTCCCTCAGTGCCTGTTTTTTATCTTTGGTTAGGTTAGAGTGTTTTGGTTTGGGTTTGATGTTTTGTATGTCTTCCTTTACTAGTTTTTGAAAAGTGTTAACATACTTTAGTTTCATGTGAATCGGGTAGAAGTTTGATGGTGGTTTTAAATCTGTATGTTTGAATGTTGATTCCGTGCCTGTCGTGTTGGTTAGTATGGGATTTTTGGCGAAGTATTTCTTCAAGGTGATCTTGCAGATGAATCTGTGTAGGTCTAGGTACATGTTGAATTTGTTGGGTGCTTTAGATGGAGCATATTTTAGGCCCTTATTGAGTAGGGATATTTGTGAGGTACTTAACACATGTTTACTGAGGTTAAAGATGCCTATTGGGTCTACTGTATTGGTATTGTGTTCCTTTTGGGTTTTTTTTTACCGCCTCTTGTACCTCTTCTGGTTCTCTGTCTAGTTTCCTTTTTTGTTGGGGAGTACCTGTTAGTATGCTGAGTGGTTCTCTGTTTTGTTCTAAAAAAACGGCAGTGTCTTGTGTGACCATGTTTCCTGTGGGCCATTCCGTGTTGGGTATTTGGGAGTTGGTTGTACTGGTGTTAGCTTGTGTTACAACTGCTTGTGGTTTGGGGTTCTTAAGTGTCCCGATATCGGGACTTGTAGTTGGGTTACTTGTGTTGGTAATATTGAATTCCTGGTGTATGATTTCTGAAATGTCCATGTCTAGCCACCCTTGTTCAAAGGACTCTAGTATACGATTGGTGTAGTTTGTATCGTCCTCTGACTCATAAATAGAGAAGGAATCTGAGTTTGTTTCTGGTGTGGAGGTGTCAGATCGATTCACAGGTGGTATTGAGGGATCTTTCTATGTCTTCAGTGGTGTTCTTGGTGGCGAAGGTGTGTTCTGTTGTGCTGTGTTGTGTTGTGTTGTTTATTGCGCAGGTGGGTCATGTATTGCTGGTAGGTGTATCCTAATGTTTTATATTGTTCAGACTTTTGGGTCAGTTTGTTTATGTAGTTAGCTACAAATTGACTGCCAAAGTGTTGTGTGATTTTGGTGGTTGGGGGGGTTGGGGCTTTGTTATTATTATTGTTTTGCCCTACCTTGCTGTCTCTATTTTGTTTTTTGTTTTTTTGGGTGGGTTTGTTTTTGTTGTTACTAGGTTTTGCCATGGTTTTATTGGTCCCTAATTTGTCTCTCAGTGCTTTCTTTTTCTTCTTGTTTATAGTTTTGGTTTCTAATGTGTGTAATTTATCAGCAACTAGTTTTTCTAGCCTCTGGTATTCTGCATTGTCTTTGCATATGCAGCCGGAGTTTACCGATATGAACTACTGCGCACTCGTTATGATGATGAAGTCACATTATTAGTGACAAAACGCGTTGGAAGAACACACACTTGCTTTGTTTTATTTTATTTGAATAAACCACTTTGCAAAATGAACATCTGTATGAAAGCTTTCATTCCAGCCACAAACAACGTACACCGCTCCCAGGATTGAGAAAAGCGCACTCTGACACTCCGGGGCACTGCGGGAGAATGCTGAGGCACAGCGGGAGAACGCTGAGGATCAGCTGATCGCACACCCGGCAGCTGTCGCAACCACCACCACTGTTTACAGTGAAATACAGAAGGGAGGAGAACAGCAACCAACTCTGCATCAAGGGACCTACAAGGCAGATTACCGCACCGAAGGACCGGTAAGGGACACCGAGCCACACCATCGGAAGAAATGACAGCCGCGGCAGCATCCCAGAGCAGAACTCCCACCCATCGGCACTGCCGAACCACCTGCGAGAAAGAGATTAGCAGCAACATCATCCACCAGACTAGCAGACGCACTCAAACCAGAGTGGAGAAAGGCACAGCTTCCAGCCACATGGCAAGGGAGAAGACCTACAAGTGCATTCATCACTTCCCTTACTGCCATTATTTGTACCATCTGCACTATTTGTTCTAGTTTTCTCTCTCCCCCTTTATCTTACCTATCTTTACATACCACCCACACCGCCCATTTAACATTGAGGACCGGACCCATCCCCACCAGCACCATGTAGGCTTCAACACAAAGATTTAGAACTAGAGACAGCCAAGCACAAGACTGTGCATCCAGGGATTGCAGCGCTGAATTTGCTCTTTTTCCAGGAGGAACAATTAGGCTGGGTGGTCACTCATAAAGAGGAGCTATAAGACTGGCTGAACATAGAAAGGGGTCAATAAGACTGTTTGGACTAACAAGGAGGGGACAATGATGCTGACTGAACACAAAGAGGGGGCAATAAGGCTGGCTGAGCACACAAAAGGAGGGGCAATAACGCTGACTGGACATAAAAGGAAGGGGCAATAAGTCTTGTTAGAAATACAGAAGGAAGGTGCAATAAGGCTGACTGGGCACAAATAAAGAGGGGGCAATATGACTGACTAGACACAGGAGTAGGGGCAATTAGGCTGGGTGGACACACCAAAAGAAGGGGCTTTAAGACTGGCTGGACACAATGAGGGGACAATAAGACTGTTTGGACAAACAGAAGGTGAGGACAACAAGGTTGACTGGACACAAATAAAGGGAGGACATTAAGGCTGGCTGGACACAGAAGGAGGGGGCAATATGGCTGGCTGGGCAAACAAAAGGAGGGGTAATAATGTTGGTTGGACAAACAAAAGGAGGGAGAAGAAAGTAAGAGTGACTGGACACAAATAAAGAGGAAGCACTAAGGCTGGCTCGGCAAAGAAGGAGGGGCAATAAGGCTGGCTGGGCACAGAAAAAGAGGGGCAATAATGCTTGTTGGACAAACAGAAGGAGGGGACAATAAGGCTGACTGGACACAAGTAAAAAAGGGGGCAATAAGGCTGGCTAGACACAAAAGGAGGGGCAATAAGGCTGGTACACACAAAGACAATAAGGCTGTCTGAGCACACAAAAGGAAGGTACAATAAGGCTGGCTGGGCACACAAAAGGAGGGGCAATAAGGTTGGTTGGACTCGTCTGCCCCTAGAAATGGCCCTGTGGGGGAGCTATCATTGTTTTTCCCTAGCGGTAACCAGATAATTTAATTAAACATTAAGGGCCGGATCCACAACAATGTACGTATCGCAACGTATGTCCACCAGGTGCCGATCCTAGCTACTATGCATGTGTAGTAACTAATTTAAGTAATCCACATATCATTGCGTTACGTATATATCCGGCCCTAAGTGTTCAGTGTAGAAACCATGACCCACATGACAAGTACACAATGGCCCAGATCCAGAGCTATGCCGCTAGCGTATTTATGCTAGCTGGAGATGTAAAAACGCTATTTGTTATGTACTGCGCATGCGTGCGGCAGATGTTACTGCACGTAACTCTGAACAGATGTACCATCCTAGTATCAAGAGCGTAACTACAAACGAAGAGGCTTGCCAGCCATACAACACCACAATTACGCTTCGTAGGCAGGGTGACGCGCGTCGCGCCAGTCCTGACTGCAGCGCTCAGCTGCTGCAGTAGTTGATACAGCTGCAGCAGCTCATACAGGAACTTCCTGTATACCGAAAGAGCGCTGTGGAGGAGTAAGGCAAGGTAAGTTTAAAAACGGAGAGGCTGGAGAAACATGGTGGGGAATAATAAGGGGGGCTGGAGGCAAGGCACTATTTAATAGCAATAAAAATACTTTATTACAACATAATACATATAAAATTGTAAAAAAAAAAGCAACATATATTCTTATTTGTGCCAGTGCTATATTGTAATATACTAATTTACTATACACTACAAGCGCTTCCTTTTTCTATATTTTCCTCTTTTGGGAATAGTCATCTCAGGTTAAGCTGCTATAGTGTGATAATCTGGTCATTCCACACTCTATTACAAGCGCGAACATCCCTTTTATGCTAGGCCACTCTAAACAAGTTGGATAGAAAAGAAATTGTAAATATTTAACTAAACATTAGCATAGTTACAGTACTTTTATTTTTTTTGTTTTTTCCACTACTGAACACTTTTTATACGCATAAACAATAAAAGTGGAGTAATGGAGTAATTTTTTTCCCACTGGAAATGAAAAAAAACCTGTTTTAAATCTCTGCAAGGACTGACCAGAACAATATTCAGATCTCCTGATACAGCAATTAATTTAAAACAAAAAACAAAAGCTATCACAGAAAACAGAAATGGACATCTGAAAACAAAAAAAACCCACACACAAGAAAAAGGAGACCTAGATAATGCCACTAAGCGATAATCTACTCTTTACAGCTGTGGGATCACATGAAACTTATCAGCATAACAGCAATGCCAGCAAACACTGCATTTTAAGTAGGTTGTTTTGGAAAGAACTATGGTTTATTAGACTACTGTGGTGGTTGTAAACAGAAGTTAACTAGTTTCAGGCAGGAGAAAGCAAGACAGACTTTTCACTAGCTGATAATTCATCTTCTCTGGTGACAGTAATGGCATTGTAGGTATACCAGTCATCAGTATCACTTCATTGCCTGGAGAGAAAGCTGTGAAATGCATACAGGACAAAGAGGGGTATAATTGGACACAGAGAAAAACTTTGAGGGTTACAGATGGGGGGATAAAGGATACTTATCCCACCTCTGTATTCGTTTCCATATTGGATGACGACAAATCTAAAACTTGTTTAATATTGCAAGTATAAATTTGCGTCAGGTTTGCTATTCAATATAAATGTGCGATATCAGAGATAATTATGGCCTGGAGGGTGTTATCTGCGGAGAAATATGGGTATACACAAATCTTACCGTATAAATTGCAGCTTCAAACCCTGTGTTGGGGTCTGCCCTCCCCAACAAAAAGAGAGAGATACAAAGAGAACTGCTGGGTGAGCCAATATACCAGTAAGACACAAATGGCTCCTTTAATCAAAAAATATAAACATTTATTTATCTAATATTGGATTAATCATCCATAAAAACATTCACATAAATAAACTCAAAATACACTAGTGGTATAATATCAGACCATTCTCTGCATCAGATGTAATAAAAAGACTTTGTTGCCAAATGTAGCCGATTCTCTTTTAGAGAGTAATCTTTTAGCAGGGGTAATGATGGAATTAAAGCATAGAAAGCAAGTTCTTGCAGCTCTTCCCGGGGAACACACAATGTAGATATAAAGTTATAGGATGTTACCTCGTTGCTCCTGAGTATCTTATTAGCACATGTTGCGCCAGAGCCCGAGTGTTTGAATCCACACTCAATAAGACAAAGCCGCTCTACAAGTTTATAAGCAGCCGTCTGCATCTAACCTCCGGGAGAAGTATGTTGATTATCGATGCGCCTGTATGGTAATGATCCCTCGTTAGGGAGCAAGCAGTGCCACACGGCCTCTCGAGAGCCCCACAGTCAAGGGAAAGTATACCTTCGCCACCCTCGTATGAAGGTGCTCCTTTGGAGTCCCGTCCTCGGCAGTAATTGGCAGTTTTACAGCGATTAAAAGTGGTGTCCTTAAACGCAGGCAAACTTGGTCTGGATTTACACAGCCTTAACGCATAGAGCGGTTATGTTTTTGTGACTGTGAATTCAAACACTCGGGCTCTGGCGCAACATGTGCTAATTAGATACTCAGGAGCAACAAGGTCACATCTTGTAACTTTATATCTACATTGTGCTTACCCGGGAAAAGCTGCAAGAACTTGCTTTTTATGGTATATTTTAATTCCATCATTACCCCTGCTAAAAGATTACTCTCTAAAAGAGAATCGGCTACATTTGGCAACAAAGTCTTTTTATTACATCTGATGCAGAGAATGGTCTGATATTATACCACTAGTGTATGTTGAGTTTATTTATGTTTTATATGGATGATTAATCCAATATTAGATAAATAAATGTTTCTATTTTTTGATTAAAGGAGCCATTTGTGTCTTACTGGTATATTAGCTCACCGAGCAGTTCTCAATATAAATGTGCACACTAGACATGCATTCATTAGTTGCACTTACATCCATTGGTGCAAGAATGGATTAACGGACATACACAATAATCTAGGAATAACTAGACAGGCTACATTTTCCGACTGCTAACACAATAAAAAAAAGGAAAATATGCTATGACAGTGTTTTTTTTTGCCATGGTACCAGAAGTTAAACATTATTATTTATATTGGTATCATATTCTTCAACACTGCAACAAAGGTGGACCTACAAATACACTACACCATAATAAAGCAGTTGCATTCCTCACATAGAATGAGGGATTTCCAAAATATGGGCATTCGAAAGTTACTTTTCGGATGTCCCTATTTCGAATACTCATCCATTTTAGACATTTTTTCAGAAGACATACTCACCCATTCCTTTTCGGAAACACCGCCGCCGCTACCGTAGGACCTGCACCACGGGAAAGGTGAGTAACCTCTCCAGGGTTAGGGTCAGGCTGCAGGGGAGGGAGAATTAGGGACAAGCTGGCCACACACTAGAGCGATTATCGGCCCAAACGCACGATTATCGTGGATTGGGCCAAATATCGCTCTAGTGTGTGGTACAGACTGATTTGTAAAACCTCAGATTATCGTCCCAGACAGGCTCTGGGACAATAATCTGATTGAAAGGAATTCCCAATTGATTATCGTCCCAAGGGGAAGATATCTTGTAGTGTGTGGGCAAGTCTGATTATCGGATCTTGTACCTCCACCTCCTGGCTGTAGTTTCCCTACTGCAGCCTGGAAGTAGAGGTGCCTCACACTACTGTGAGCTAGCTGTAGAACCTCTCACACTGACAGCCTTCAGTATGAGAGGTTCTTCACAGAGAGGGCACAGTGCTATGCAGTCTCAGTGTGAGAGATTCTACACAGCACTGCAGAACCTCTCACATTAGTAAAATTTAATTGAGAAATTTTTTATTCAGTCAGCCAATAGGCTGGCTGCATGGGATTCCTGTCAAGATTGACATGAGACCCAGCCAATCAGAGAGAGACTGCAGCCAGCCAATAGGCTAGCTGCAGGCTCTCAAGCAGAGATTATCGCCCCCAGCCTCTTCTAGTGTATGGTGCCGATATCGGGACCTTTCCCCAGGGGAACATCGTTCCGTTTATCGGCAGCCACACGCTTGGAGCAATAATCGCTCTAGTGTGCCCAGCTTAAGATATATAGTCTGTATTGTGTTGCAATTTTTAGGATGAAATGGTAATTGTATAGTGGAGACTAGGCTGCCTGTATTGTATAGTAGCGGCTATGATTTGCTTTCTTTTATTGTGGTTAGAAGATTGTGTTTTATGATGCTTACATGGAACCTGAGCTTGAATCAGGTCCATGGATAGTATACTCTAGTAACTATAATGATAAATTGTTAAACAGGTAGGCGCAAATTTAAAATTTGCAGGGGGGCGCTGAACACCCTAGCACCGGCCCTGAACGATGCTATTGGGATCAGCCCAGCAGGGGCTTTACAGTTTGTGCATTCAAACTCTTAGGGCTAGATTTACTTAAGTTAGGAAAAGGGAAAGTGGAGATCGGATTCTAGCTTTCACTTTCCTATTACATACAAAAAAATGGGGAACATAGAAACATAGGAAGTGACAGCAGATAAGAGCCACATGGCTCATCCAGTCTGCCCAGTTGTTTATTTAAAACTATACTGACCCTAAACCCTATTTACTCTCTATTTAGTTTGAGATTTAGGATGTCCTTATATTTATCCCAAGCATGTTCTAATGTTCTGCTGTGCATATCCACTTTTTATTTTCTGCGGTTTAGTAAAGCTAGCCCATAATGTCTATCACTAATCTTGTGTTATTTATATTTAATCATTCCATTGATAATTATTATTTTCTTTTAAATATCTGGATTAATTCACAAAACTGAAGCTGAAGCTGAACCCTTAATTTAGCGCATGTCTTCTTTAAATTAAAATCTAAACTTTTTGTAAAAGCCTCACTAGGACAGAATCTAAAATAGAGGGCCGTATTCAGAGATCTGTCAGTGAAAGGTTCACAATTATACACACCTCTATCTATACGTGTGCACTTACGTGCGTATAATACTTCCGTACATGCGTATCTAACTAACCGCGCCCCCACTGCCATCAAACGGTCATTTAAATGCCTTCCCACACCCACTTTCATGTATCTGTCTCCAGACGGATTATAACCACACCCCTCCATACGTATTTCTCACGTGCGATTCACAAGTTCGTGCCTAGTGGACTTCCGTGCGTAAAATAAACGTAGATAGCGTAAATTTAGTTACTATGCATGCGTAATAACTAAATACGCACAGAACTTCCCGCAAAAATGGTTCTCTGAATATGTCCCAGAATGTGGTTAATGCCCTACATACGATAAAATATCATGACCATTCTGGAGTGTCCCCCTACCCCCTTTACACGTGTAGTGCACTGGGGACTAGTTAAAATATATAGTTCTACACAAAAGTAGCATGTTCTCTTTCATGTTACAGGAAATAGTATAGGCTCATAGGTAATAAATCATTGATACAGTAGTGCCTATTAAAGGCTCATGCCATTTCTAAATGTATTCACTCCACAATGGTTAGATCTGTCTCTTCAGTTTGACACAGAGCAGTTAAATCTGAAATGTATTCCATAAGAACCATGCCTAGATTTATTACTACTGTCAAGATGACAGATTTATGGCCATAAATATGCACCGAAACAAAATGTACTTAAAATGAACATCTTCTTTTTAGATAAGCTCCTAATAATCATTGTCTTATCCTTATATATCTGTACCATGAGATTTTGTTATGCATTAGTATTTTTACCTGTGGAAGTCAGTAAGTGGAATAAAATTTACATGACTGCAAGATTTACAATTTTCCCAGTAGGAGAAGCTCCTCTATGGCATAGCTGCTGTTTTCTAACTTCTTTCTCCAGGAGATTTCATAGAAAAGAATGAGATTGCAGAATGAGGGTGGGACGTGATGACATGATTGTATGCAAATTATGTCCTTAAGCTCCGCCCTGTCTATCCATAGTTTTACTATGGATCCATAGTTTTACTATGGATGGTGTATGGCTTAATAACACAAATTAAGCTCCTCCCATTCTTAGCAACGCCATGGTGTATTAATAGGCAGAGGCGCGATAAAAGCTTCTTGGTTACCAAGAGCAATGCCTGAATTTTGGGAGTCTGCCAGACATTCCAGGATAATTGACATACATGCTTCGTGGCTTACCATTGTATAAGGACTTACTTCAGGCACTAACTTTAACAACACAACATTTTGCCCATAAAAAATGTTTGATAGTGGATGAAAGCAGATTCTAATGTGCTCAAATATTTGTTAACTTCCAGCTTCTTTACACATATTGGGCCTGATCCAGCGCTACGAAAATTCGCAACGACGGGCGAATGCGAACGTACGCTCGTCGTATCAACCTACACGCCCCTAGCACTCCCATAGTAAAGTCCCTGCTTACGGCGGCTATACCCTACCCTG
>WWET01009543.1:10380-26665 GCA_011038615.1 Limnodynastes dumerilii
TTTGATCTTTGTGGAAAATGTATGATGGAATTTCTTAGCTCTTCTCCATTTATTTTCTAATTAGCCATCTTGACCTTAGTATAAAATTATTAAAAGTGGATCCTGAGATAAATAATTTGACATTTAGTCAAAAAGAATTATATAACATACATTTAACAAAACATAAATAACATAAATTCTAATGATACAAGAACTACATTATATATGCAATCATTTTCTACTGTAGCTTCAGTCATTACAGCGGTGAAAGACTTGTTGCCTTGCATACCATTGATTTTAGTGGTAGTCGATGGGGCACTTCAGCATAAGTGCTTTCATCTGTTTAATGTTTTCAAAAACGCCTTGCTGAAGAACAGAAAGATTTGCTTTATATTTAAGTATTGAGGATATCAAAGTGCTGTA
Organism: Limnodynastes dumerilii; assembly: GCA_011038615.1. Lineage (NCBI taxonomy): Eukaryota > Metazoa > Chordata > Amphibia > Anura > Limnodynastidae > Limnodynastes > Limnodynastes dumerilii. Next base: position 10,783 of record WWET01009543.1, read on the forward strand.
AAGTGAACCGTAATATATGTTAGCATCTTTGTGTCACCACAAATTCTCAAGTAAACTCTAGTCAGAGTGAAAGCAATTGGACTGAACAGTCTTTGAAGATACTTAGCTATTGAAAGTTACAAATTGGTTGGAATTGGACGTGAACCAGAAATCTAGGCATGGTGCATGTTCTTGATATCTGTCAGTACCAATTTGCTGAAAAAATCTGATTTAAAACAATTCATTGCTTTCTTTCCAAGCGTTCTTCTCACTTGATTATTCAAGGCTTGCTTCCTCTGGATGGCAGACCCTTTTGGCTTGGTTATACCAATATAATTGTTTCAAGACCTTCCCCTAAATGCTGCTGCACAATTTTTCATTATGTTAAACCTTTACACAAAATAGAATGTTCTCACATTATTATGCAGTATCACTTTAGTAAAGCCAATTTTTTACAAATGAACTTATAAATGAATGGTTACAATGCCATACTTTGTAGCAAACACATGGCCTTTAGTAATTATAAAATTGAGATGGTATAATTTTATACTCATATGGCAGCCTCACATTTTCTTACCTTATTCTTCAACTTTTGGTGTTTTAAAAGTGACTGAATTGCTCAACCTGTGTAGTCAGCTTTATTAGCAATTGAGATATAGCCAATACATTTTTTCTGACAATACATTCCTGCCACATTTTGGATAGAAAGGAATATCAAAGGAATTTGGGATTTCAAGTGAAATTAAGAGAGTAGTTATAGGGCTAAATGCAGACTGAAATGCAATAGCAAAAATAATGCATCCCATGAAGATAACCCATACAAATAATGCTTACAATTCACACTGGATCCACGTGAAACTACAGACTGTTGTATAGGTTCACATAACAGACGAGCAGAAAGTAGTTATGTTCTTTCAAGCAGTCAGTCAGGAGCAAGTGAAAAATTATGCCACTAGTACTATGTACAAAATATATAGTCATAAATAACATTACATGAAATTGATTCAATAATAACTTTTTTTTAATAGAACATGCTTCACTTAATAAACCTAGGTTGTCAGCAGAAAGAATAGTCAACATTTACATGTCTTTAGTGAAGTGATTGCAAGTGAAAAATGTTACTCCAATGGCCCCTGTTTATGTGTCCAGCCTTGATAGGTCTGCCCCTGTTTATATGTCCATCCATCCATATGTCTGCCCCTTTATTATTTGTCCAGCCTCCATGTCTACCCATTTATTATTTGTTCAGCCTCCATGTCTGCTACTTGATTATTTATTCTCTTACATTTAATGTCTTTTCCCTACCTCTGTGGCGCTCCCAGTCTCTGTCTCTACCACGCTGTCTCAGATTCCCAGTCACATGATGCAGCAGTACTGGTAATACAGGACCAAATCTGTTTTCTAGAATGGCAGTGACCATATAGGTTAGGTCGCTGCCATTTACAGTAACAGATTTTGTCCTACAGGGCTCCCATAGGATTACCAGTACTGTTGTGTAAAAAGTGGTATGGGCTCAAAATACCCCCAAAAAACAACAACTTTGTTCCAAGAGTATGATCTTTCAGGGCAAGTTGTAAAGCTGGCAGGACAGTGGGACAGTCTCACTGGAAACGGGACCATTGGGCAGGGCCATAACTAGAAATTTTAGCATCAGGGGCAAAAAGGAAAAATAGTACCCTGAATTCCAAGCCAATTTAACCATAAATATTAACTTACTTGTGCCCCCTTAAAATTTTCGCTCTGGTTGGTCGCCCCTATCACACACCCCTAGTTGGGAGGTATGTAAAAGAGAAGGACAGCTCAACCTATAGATTACCTCCTTCCCTTTAACATCCCTATAATCACAAGTAATCCCAGCTGTGCATTGTTTTTAAGTCTATACAGCTGCACTTGTGTGAACTTTTTGTGTGGACTGGGCCTGAGCACTGTGAAAGTACACAAAACTATGCTAAGTCATTTGGATAATGTTTGTGCAGTGTAGTATACATGTCTTGGGTCTATAAATATTCCTATTTACTAATGATGTATGACAGAATTATAGAAGTCTTTTTAGATAATTGACTACAGTGTGATTCAATGACAAAGTCCAACAGCAGCAATATGTGTTAAATTACATTATATTTTAGGCTGCATGTATAATTGTGTTGTTTAAATTACTTTAACATCACTTTAACATTGATAGCATGTCATTATAATTATGTCCTATGGTAGCATTAAAATGTCATTGTTATTTAACAAAAGGAATAATGTTTGGTCAGTATTTAATAAACTGATAAGTGATTACCTTTAGCAATATTTGGTTTCAAAATATCTGTATAATATATTATATTTGGTTTTAAAATCAAAGGTGTGAACTGAGATGGACAACCTTAAAGTGCTTTATAAGAGGTGTGCGCTCTTGTTGTTTTGAGAGCAATAATAAGTTCAATATCATATATTTATATTGCTAATTCACTGACACAATCAAATCAGAATCTTTTATGAAATGCAAGTTTTATATAATGTATTGTAATATAAGGAGAGGAACATCTTGCTAAAAATCTCACTAAATTAAAATGGGTAAAGAGTTTTGGGGACCAAATTTTACTAATGCACACTTATTTATAAAGGAAATTGAGAGTCATTTGAAAAAAGTCTGCAAATATGTTTGCCAAGGGCATTTTTACAATTACTGGATAGCATCAGAAGGTAACAATTTAGAAAGGAGTATTTTTCCTGTACCAGAAGTGCAAACCCCTCCCAAGCTACTAAACTATTGATCATAGAGCAGCCTAATTACTTTCGCCGCAACAAAAGGTAATGCACAAACAGCTTAAATGTAAGTTATAGTTTCCTTTGACCTACAACAATTCTATTGGAATAACAAGGCTTTTGTCTGCAGTTAATGCGTCAGAAAATAAGCTGATGTTATCACAATCAGTTTGTCTTTTACTGTTAGCTATGCATTTATAAGTGTACATAACTCTGTGTGTGTGTGAACGTGTTTACAGAATATATCTAGGGTGAGGCTATGGGGCTATCTGTCTTTTCATCCTGTCTGAAAAAGAAAAATATATAAAATAAGAAAGTCCCACTCGTGCAGAACCCATGAAGGTTAGAAAAGGAGGACAGACGCCAAGAAGGCACTAAATATAATTTTCTTTGACTGGTCAGGGAGATAAGTAAGGGAAAAGATCTTGGCTAGTCTATAAATTGTGTGCCAGCAAGTTTATCACTGAAGACTACAGATTATGTTGTGCAAAGTAATCAGGAGGAAGAAAGGGAGGCTAAAATAACAAAGTGAGAAGGATATTTTTACTTCACAATCAAACTTTCCTTGACTTCTGCCCTTTGAGTGGAGAGTGGTTTTGTTAGAAAATATACCCTAGTTGTGTGTCTTTATTGGATGAAACAGACACAAACACAGACTATTTTATAATGCATGCACTTCCACTCCCTTTCCAGGATGAATAAATGATCTTAAGATCAAGGTTTTCCTTTGAAGAGATATTATAAAATTTGTGTGGTCACTTCAAATGGCCAGAAATTCTTTTTCATTCTTTTTGTCTGTACCATAGAACTGTATTCTGTGGTGTTTAATCATTTAGAAAATACACAAGCACGTGCTCTTAGAGATATTCATGAGTTTGCTTCACTCTAGAATAAATGAAAAACACAAAGTTAACAATGGCTATGAATAAACTATGTGGTTTAGTAAGAGAAAATCCAGACATCAATGTCTTTATCTAACATAATGTCTTCATCAAGGACCATTTACGATTCATATGTGTTTTTCGAAAGAAAAAAGTAAGAATTACAAGTGTATAAGGTCAGGAGAACCGTCACAGGGTAGCCTCATTTATGGATCAAATGTCGATATATTGTGCGATTGCTGTTTTTCTGTACATTTTTTAAAACCATAAATGTGGGGAGATTGTGTCCTATTTAAATTATATGTTAAGATTCAATCTCTACCATTGCTGCATGTCAAAATTCCTTTCATGTAGAGTAAAATGCCACTCTCAAGAAAAAATTGATGCTAAATGAAATCCCTTTTAACATCTTTACTGAATTTCCATTATATATCTGCCCAACTCTTTCCATCATCAGATGCCAATTTCTATAAATGTCTGTTCTACTGAAAACGCCACCATCATATAAGCACTTGTGTTTTGTCAGAAACCTTGCTTCTTCCCCCCTTCTTCTTGGTTAATGTGCAATTTGATGCTGATGCAAGAGGTTTAAGTATTTTTCCTATATTGGTGTAAATTTCCATAAAAAAATGCAGCGATTATCATTAGTATATTTGTTCTCTTTTCATTTTGTAATCTGTTACAGGCTGACAGTGGTGCGATGCACAACATAGAGCTACACAATTAGCTCTTTTGCTGAGAAGCTCACTTGGTCTATGCAGTACTTGCTACAGAAGGTGCTGTTACCTATGAAAAACTTCAATTTGAGATCGCTTCTCTTTGAATCATCAAGTTTACCAACAAAGCTTCAAAATTATATGCTATATTTTAAGATCATAAGTCAGAAACAAACTGGTGATTACATGAATAACCACCAAGAATCACTGTTGCAATATGTGGACGTGTGATATCCTATCTTGAGCCTAGGGGAAATCTTGGACCTTTCCGTATCTCCAGATCATGGACATAATACTGACCTGCCCCCAGGGGATGCTGTTGGATTCTTCATATTAATGAATTATTCAGCACCTAGTCAGCCTACACATATAGGACTTCCTCTCTCTGAACAGGCTGCTGATAATTATTTGATTTGTCCTGTGCACCTGCTGCGTGTTTGATTGATTATCTCCTGCCTTGATTGAAACACATGTATTCCAGTACTGTTTTTTACCTCCCTGTGTTTTTGTGAACCTGCTGCCTTTTGTCTTGTTCACCGGTTACCCTATGTTCTCTGGATGCATTTATTTTCAATTGTTTCTTTGTATATGGGTTTTTTGTGGTCTTTCATCCAGTGTTTTCTGTTGTTCTGATTCCTGTTTGTATTTGTGTAATTATGCATCTAGTGTTTTTGGATACCCCTGCTTTGTGCTTAGTGTTCCCTCTGATTCCTGTTTGTATTTGTGTATTTATGCATCTAGTGTTTTTGGATACCCCTGCTTTGTGCTTAGTGTTCCCTCTGATTCCTGTTTGTATCTGTACCTTGTATCTGTATCTTGTATTTTTGATTTCTAGTCTCATGATTTGACAGGTGGTGGAGTCAACATTTTATATCAGTTTGGTCTGACAATATATACTGTTTGAAGATGTATATTTAGAATAGAGCAAGTCCATATATAGCTCGAAGACCTTTCTTCAAAATGGGGGTTTGGCAGTTGTCAGCAATTCTCTCAAATTGTGTAGGGCTGATGCAATCCAATAAAACTAGTTACAGTCATATAGTTACACAACAATAGAACACAATTATATTATTATCCTTTTGCAAACTAATTAGAAACTAATTGATTTATTCTTACTTGTACAGTATATTTAGGATCTTTAATATCCTTTAATATCCTCATGATTCAATTAAGAAGCAGATTGATTTTCTTAGGCTTTCTTTGTTTTATAATTAACAAAAGTAACCAAACAAACCAAAACAAAATATGTGTTTCACCTTATAGAAAGGCTTCTTCAGGTATACAAAGTCACAATCCTGTTTACAGCATGGACCGCAGACAAGTAGATTGCTACTTGTCTGTGTCACGAACTGCGAGGAATGTTGGGACCTGCCCCGGGTGTCCAGGGAAGCAACAGATGAGCAGGAGTGAAGTGAATAAATTATTGACTTTAATAGGACTGGTTGCACAAAACAGGAACAAGGGAAAAACAATGACGAACAGTCTTTGGATGAAAGGAGGCAGAGGGACCAAGGGGAATGGATGAGTGATAAGAGTCCATAAGCAGGGATTCACACTGACAGGTGTGACAAGGTAGTAATTAATGAGTCTGGGTTGGTAGACGGTAAGATTGAGGTTGATTGGATGAGACGAATCCGGGCTTGAATACTGTAGAGCTGGAGTGATGCTGGTAGGTGAGTCCGGGTTGGAATACTGCAGGACTGGAGTGCAGGACTGGAGTGCAGGACTGGACCAGGTCTCCGGCAAGGCAAGGCAGGGCTGGATCAGGTCTCCAGCAGGGTAAGGCAAGACTGGAGTACTGGGTTGCACTTGATTAGCGTGCTGGGGTGCGCCGTGCTGGGGTGCGCCGGACTGGCATGCTGAGACGAACTGGACCACAATGTTACTGGACCGGACTGCGAGGACCACGGCAACTGGAACCAGAAAAGGACCCAGGACAGCGGAACCGGGACGGCAGGACCAGGACTTGAGACCAGGACGGCAGGACCAGGACTTGAGACAAGGACGGCAGGGCCAGGATGGCAGGACCAGGACAGCAGGACCAGAATGGCAGATGGATACCTGGATAGCAGACTAGAACGGGAACAGGGTTGCAGACTGGACCGGGATAGCTGGATCAGGATCAACAGAGTAGATACTGGATTGGAGTCTGCAAAGCACTGGACTGGAGTCTGCAAAGCACTGGACTGGAGTCTGCAAGGTACTGGACTGGAGTCTGCAAGGCACTGGACTGGAGTCTGCAGGGCACAGGAATGGATCAGGCAAGGCACAGGACAGATGAATCAGGACAGCCAGCTTCATGAAGACCAAGTAGGGTTTAAATAGAGCGCCCTGTGCACCGATTGGCTAGAGGACTGCAGAAGAGAATCCTCATTGGCAGTTCAGCGTCACGGGAGTATTCCAAGATGGCGGCGCCCACGGACCGGAGACACCGCTGATCCTGGCGCCAGAACACGTGGGACGCCAGCTGAAGATGCAGGGTCAGGCTTGGTAAGTATTGGAGACTGTCACTGTGCAGTGACAGTCTCTGAAATCCAAAGCTGCAGCACCGCAGGGAGAAGACTGCTGCCAGGAAGGCAAGCGCCGCACTGCCAGGGTAAGTGCGGCGCTTGCAGCCGCAGACCGTGACAGTCTGCGGTCCATGCTGTAAACAGGATTGTGACTTTGTATCCCTGAAGAAGCCTTTCTATAAGGTGAAACGCATAGTTACAAGAGGAGAGGGCTCTCTACCCATCTCATCACAAGTTTTTCCCTGTTACATTCCCCAGGCGTGGCTGTTGTGCACACAGCAATGGTGCCGAGTGCACCATTGCACTTTAGGAGGATCCAGCGCCTGAGGCATCCAGGACACGCTACATTACCTGAGACGAGCATCCAGACCTCACCAACACTTCAATTCCGGACTTCCGTTCTACTGCGGATCCCTGTAACTGCTAACAGGAGCCTTGGAAGTGACTGTAAGTACGTTCCTATACAGAACTCTCTTTTGCTCAGCTTGGTTTTGTTTTATTGCAATCTACAGTGGAACATTACCTTCCTATGAACATATAGTCTGGGCTGCATACCATCACTACCCATTTATTTTGTGGGACAGTATATTATTTGTTCTCCCCTTGACTATGGGATCGATCTGCGTACACCACCAGCACCCTACATATCTTGCTTTTGAGCTTAGGTGCTTGTGCAGAACGCCTTGGACTCACAGTGTTTACCTTTTTCTTTTGTTTAAGGGAATTTTAATATTATTATTCAAGGCAACGCCAGTGTGTTGCTAATAAATTGTTTGATTTTCTCATTTCATCTTGACTGTTTAGGCCAAGCGCCCGGGAATTGTTTTACTACTATTTGTGGTGTCACTGCCAATGTATGGAAGAATAGCCACTGCAATGCACCTGGTTGAATTCCGGATCTGTAGAGTAGGCCCAAGAAATGTATATCCACTAACTATCCAACATTATTTCAAAGAAGGCGAGCTGGTGGGGTGTGATTGTGGAATAACCTTAGGCTTTTTCTGAATCTAGGAAATAATAGGTACCTGTTCCCTTGCTCCCTACACCTGCAGCCAATCCCTCCCCTAGGGGGTTAACACACTTCCCCCCCTACTATAATGACAAATGAATGCCCTTACAAGATGATACCAACAACGATGGATGGAAAGGTATATTGGCGCTGGTGTCTCTAAATAATGAAAAATGTGTCACGGAGATAGGTTCTTCTACATAAAAAACAGAAAGGACAGTCTTCTACAGAGTATGCATTTCACGACTATACTTCTGTAATACTCAGATTTCAAGTACTTAATGTAACTTCCTTAAACATAAGTGAGCCGTGAATCAGATGTCACCGAAGCCTTCTTAAAGTGACTTGCACCGTTCTTAAGAAGAGGGACAAGAATGTCATATATAAAGAGCTCACAAAATCCCACACCTTAGGGATATCTACAAATCAAGAGTGTCCGCAGTTCCTTCATTCAACAGCCCACCTTAGGCGGATACAATCTTGAGAGAATGGCTTTACTTACAGGTAAGTCATAAAGTTACCCTATGAACTCCTCCTGCTGCGGGACAGTCAAACAATAAAGGATATTCTTCCCAAGAGTCCTTTGTGTCCCTGTTTTTACTTTTTCTTCAGTACCGTACTGTGGACGTAGGTTCTTTATAATTGCTGCAATAAACACAGAATATCTCATAGTATGTCTATACCATGAAGCGCTCTCAGTGTAATATATGCTCACCGTAAGACTGTCTTGTTTTCGTTCTTATCAAGAGGTCTTTACACCGTCTCCTCCTGGTGATTCCCGGGTATCTCCTGTAGATGTGGGTGCCCACTGCTGGTTCACGGGTGGATGTGTTTCAGTGCTATGGTGCTTAAGTTTTACATGAAAAACATAATCCGGTGTATCCTCATTGCACAATATGTTAATATCAATGTGATTCACACACACCACCAGTTATGCTCTCCATCCGTTCCTCTTGTGCCAAAGCGTATCAAAATCACAATTTCGGGAAGTTCACTCATTTCTATTTGCTCCAGAGTTCTTACTATTATCAAAAAATCTTAATGGGCTTTTACCCATATGTCTTCAGGAAAATAACGTGGAAATACTTACGGTGAGCATATATTACACTGAGAGCGCTTCATGGTATAGACATACTACGCAATATTGTTCTGTGTTTATTGCAGCAATTATAAAGAACCTACGTCCACAGTACCGTACTGAAGATAAAGTTAAAACAGGGACACAAAGGACTCTTGGGAAGAATATCGTTTATTGTTTGACTGTCCCGCAGCAGGAGGAGTTCATAGGGTAACTTTATGATTTACCTGTAATTAGAGCCATTTTCTCAAGATTGTATCCTCCTAAGGTGGGCTGTTGAATAAAGGAACTGCGGACACTCTTGATTTATAGATATCCCTAAGGTATGGGACTTTGTGAGGTCTTTATATATGACATTATATTCTTGCTAGTTGTGGGATTCTGCTAAGGTGTGGAATTTTGTGAGGACTTTATATAGGACAGTACATTACTGTCAGAAGGGAATAGTGGGGTTAGGATATATAACTTGTGTGGGGGTAAAGCCAAGTTATTGTCCCTCTTCTTGAGAACGTTGCGAGTCACTTTAAGAAGGTTTCAGTGACATCTGATTCACGGCACACTTATGTTTAAGGAAGTTATATTGAGTACTTGAAATGTGAGTATTACAGAAGTATAGTCGTGAAATGCATACTCTGTAGAAGACTGTCCTTGCTGTTTTTTATGTAGAAGAACCTATCTCCGTGACACATTTTTCATTATATAGAGCCACCAGCACCGATATTCCTTTTTTATTCTGAATCTACTTACATGTAGTTGTTTATAGTAAAATCAACTGGTACTTGAAATGATGGGAGGCTTTCTGAATATATAAACATTTCTATTTTACAGATTTAAGCTATAATTGTAAAAAAATTATAAGCTAAATGATAGCCGCCTCGGTGTATTTGAGTCATGGATACTTTTTGACTTCATATTATTAATAATTACAAATAAATTCTTGTGTATTGTCAACTCTTATCTACTAAAGAGTACTTATCTAATGTCAACTCTTTTGCTGATTACAACATAGATATTTGAAACTTGGTTTCACAAAGTTTACACAGACAAGAATGTAAGATATTTCCTTTAAATACATCAAATATTGCTATTGATGTTTTATTGAAAAAATAAATCTCTTGCAATTCATAAATGTAATATTTGTTTAATTAAGTGCTGAGCACACGGACATTGAAAACAATGCTGTGGTAATAAACTTGTTTCCAAAGTGTTTGATCCTAGACTGCACAAAAGAGTTATCTAGTATAAATATAGCATGATTAAAACTGTTCCTCTGGATTAAGATTAGAAAGCAGAGGATATTCAATGGAAAGGCAGCAGAAAAAGAAATAGTCATTTGTGTAAGGTTACCAGTTCTATTTTTGTGTACTTAACAGTACTGAAGTGATAACATGTTCCTAGATAACATAAAGTTTTCTTCTAGGGAGGATATACTATTATGTGTTTAACTTGTCAACATTTAACAATTGTATGGAATGAGTTATACATGCTGAAGATGACAAATTGTAGAACATATTTCCTAGATGTCCTTGGGTAAATTAAATTCAAATGAAAAATTGTGTCTTAACATTTTAATGTTTATCATTCTTAAAAGTATATTTATATTCCAAAGCTAGGAGAAAAAAGAGAAGCTTTCTTTTTGTAATGCTTTGGATGAAGAGGCATGGATGGTGTCATCATTATTTCCCTTTTAAAATATGCCTTGAGGCTATTTACTATCGTCATCAAAATTGCTTTTTAGACACCCAATGGTTTGGCAGAAGATGCTTCAACTTGGTTAAGACATTTCCCAAGTGAGAAGTTTATTCTCACTTGTGGCGGGCATGAAGCTTGAGACTCTGGGGCTGAATAGTGTGTATGTTAAGTTTTACCTAACATATGTTTTACAGTATGTTGCACATTATATTGTATACCCAAAATGGAAAATCGGGATTCTTACAGTTCTCATATACCCCATTTACACAGCCAAAAACCCAGGATATTTCCAGGGCAAGCCCTGACAACCCCGGGTGGAAGCTCAGTGTGAAAGGGTCTGACTGCCTTTGTTTGGTTAATGACCCAGGACAAATGGAGGGTTATTCTTGGGTCTGACTGGATAGTCTCCAGTATGAACGGTGAGACCCTGGTTTTACAGATGAAAAGTGATTGGGGGATTAGGAACATGAGCCATCAAATTGATGACTCATGCTTATTGCCATGGCAGACCCAGGTTCAAAAACCCAGGATATTCCCCAGTGTGGACTGTCAAAAAAAAATAAAAGTGTGAAGATCTATGACACAGCAATAAAAGACCCTCCAACATAACCCATTCCATTAGGTACAAAATACTCTGCTTCTCAGGTTCCAACTGTCAGTTACTATGGTAACCACCTTTGCTGAAGAGACAAATCGTTTTTTAAATATCAGTTAATTCATTTAAACCAGGTGAGTGACAGTTGGAAGCTCGGGATCGGAATCAATTGTACATTCTATTCCATTCTATTATGTATAATTGATTCCGATCCCGAGCTTCCAACTGTCAGAGAGGGTTAGGGTCAGGCTGCGAGGAATAGTGGGTTAGGGTCAGGCTGTGGAGAAGGGAGGGTTAGGGTCAGGCTGCGGGGATGGGAGGGTTAGGGTTAGGGTAATAGAAGGGGAGGGTTAGGGTCAGAATTAGTCGGAAGGGTTGAGGTTAGTTTTAACACTCAACCATCGGAGTACCGTGTTCGATGCTCTGGAGATCGATTGCTTATGCCCTGATGAGTTTCAAACTGCCTGGGAATAATGGTCCTATTAAAATAGGGCCTTCTTACTGGGGACCCGCACCCCACTCATACAAGCGCTAAGAGCCATTAACAAAGGAGGCAAAAAAGAGACAAAACATAGTTGTGCCTTTTTGCACAGCTTTTTGGAATTTATTTTGGGTAACGGTTGGGGAAACTTGCTCAATTTTATGGTAACTGCCCTGTGGTGGGATTCCTCTTCTATGTCTGCCCATGAAGTCATGCCCCTGATATAATGTTGCAGCATATAGTACAAGTGACTTCAAAAATAGCATTCATGGAAATTACTGTCTAATTTAGTTTATTGCACAAAAATACTGAACAGCTTAATTTTGTAACTCTAATTTAGAATTGAGCTATTAAACATCACCTTCATCACCTTTCAACTCATTTTGGGGCAGATCCTAAACTACCTACACAAGCGATTTTACGCTAGCCGCAGACGTAAAATCGCCCATTAGTATTTACTGGGCATGCGCACAGCAGATGTTACGCTACGTAACTCTGAACATACGTACCATCTAGGTATCAACAGCGTAACTACGAACGAAGGAGCATGACAGCCATACGACATCCGTAATTACGCTTCGGAGGTGGTGTGAGGCATTTAAATCGTACAGTATGGGCGTGCCGAGGCACTTACGTACGTTTAGCCTTTACGTACGTCAGTAGTTACGCTTTGAAAAGTTAAGGTGAGTTTGGAAAGTGTAAAACAACTAAAGTACGTTTGGGAGTGTCTAGGGGAGTGTATTAAAAGTACGCTAGCATAAATACGCTACGCGATGAAACATAAGAAGCACTTAGGTCTAAGGTCACGCAACGTCTTTGTGTAGTGCGCGACGCAAGGGAGACAGCCGGAGTCACAGCTGCGGAGGAGAGAGCCTGACACCGCCGGAGGGATCACCAGAGGGACAGCAAAGGTAAGTTCAGTGTTGCATCCCCTGTATAAGACACACCTAATTTTTAGACCTATTTTTTGTCTAAAAAAGGTGCGTTTTCCAATTCTGGATCAGCTGCACAGTTTGTGGCCTATCTGGTTTTACATTGACCCCTCTCCCTAACATTTGTGTGTGTTTACGTGAATGCTTCTTTTTTTACTCACAATTATTTTTTGCATCTAACTCTAATTTCTCTTGCTGGATTCCTTTAATATGCACATTCTCTACTTATCTTGGATTGTCTTAATATGTTTTGTGGTTAAAACAAATATTACTTATCACTCTATGGGCTCTATTTAAAAACAATGGGCCAGATCCAGAACAACGCTTGTGAGCGAATTTACGCGTGGCGGAGACGTAAAATCGCCTTTTGGTAGGTACTGCGCATCATAGAAAATACGCTCAGTAACGTAGCGTAATTGTGAACGTATGGGCCATTCATGTATGTGTCACGTAAATACTTACGTGTGGGTGTGCCAAGTTTACCTGAGTCCAAAATACGTCTGAAATACGTTAAGTAGGCGGGGTTTGTATTTAAAGTGTACACTATGGGCGTGCTTAGCTGCGTAAATACGCGTTGCCCACTGCGGTTACGTTGGCAAAAGTTGGAAAAGCGTATCTTGACAAAATACGTACATTCAAGGGGTGTGTCTAGGGGAGTGTATAGAAAGTATGCACGCGTAAATACGCTACGCGAGTAAGCGTACGGCAAATGTAGTTCTGGATCTACCCCAATTACTTTTTTTGTGAATGAAGCTGCAGCTGGTTTGCTTAGCTTCACTGCGAGCCTGGCAGCTTCGTTCACAGAATTTACTCATACTTCAGCGAGGTACAGCAATAATCTGCGATGTCATTGCAGGCCTTGAATGAAGTACTGCACATGCTCAGTAACTCTCATTCGGGACTTGAAATTTTCAAGTCCCGACATGAGCTAACATTGCACATGCGCAGTGTATGCATGCCAGGACTGCCATTTGCATTCGGATGGTTGCCCGGACAGGTGAATATGAACTATTTCCTTCTTTTTATTTAGTTTATTTTTTTTTACTTTTTTAAAAAAAGAAAGAAAAAAGTTATTTGTTAATTTATTTAATTTATTTGATTTAATTTAACATACATAAGTATTCCAGAGGCCTCCCATACATACCCCCCTTTTCCTCCCCCTAATAACAGCTATTAGGGGAAGGAAAAGAGGGGTATATGGGGAGATGGCTGAAATACTTACTCATTGCTGACCCATTCTGAAAAGAATGGCCCGCAAGGGAATGCGTTATTTACATGCATCACCATGGAAACTATAGTTTTCAGTGCCCTATGTTTTAACTATTGCCCAACCAAACAGTAGTAAAAAATTTCCTTTGCCATGCTAGCCCGACTCCATTATATATATCAGTGAGTTATTATTAGACTAATTAGACTTGTGTTTAATATATTGCTGTTTTTTATCTTTTAATATACATCTATTGCTAATCGCTAACATTGCTTATTCACATCCTCTCCAGGTATAAACGCAGATATCAGCATTATGCCAATAATAATAACTGACCTTTTCATTGTAAACACGATTTTTATATAAAAATGTGATTGTTCTCTCTACTATTATTACATCCCAGAATGTTAACTTCCTTTTAATATCAGTAGACACCATAAAAATACTAGGAGATTTAGTTGACCTCTCCATATTTTTATGATCAGACACTGACACAATGACAAATAGAGAAATCTGATCTTATTAAATGTTTTATGTGAATACATATTAAAGCAAGTGAACTCAAGTTCCTTCATAGAAAATATCATATACACACAATAATTACAAACTAGTAAATGAAAGCAGTAAGTGAGAGCTGATTCCAAAAAAAAAAAGCATTAAAAAAAGAAATATTTTAGAAAGAACGTATAAAATTTACAATATATATAATAACATGCAATAAGATACATTAATAGCTAAGCAAACTAAACAAAAAAGCACAGAATGTAACAACAAATAAGAGCCACTTGGCCAATCCAGTCTGCCTATTTTTTAACTATTAACTAACTATTAGTAATTAACAGCCAAAAAGCGGCTATTTAAAAGAGCAACTATTATGCTGCTTGTTGATGCTTATGGATCGGATCCGGACTTTTTCCACTATTTGTGAGCAGAAAACCATTCCTTTCTGCCTTGCGAATACACACACGCATACACATCACAGAACTGTATCCGACAGATCCAAAGATGTTGTCTGAACTGAAAATACAGTTCTATGCTAGAAAGCAGCAACAGGGAGAGTCTCTCTGTGAGAATGTTAAAGGCAATTCAGAATGTATATGCTCAAGTACGATATGTGGGCAAAACACTTACTGATTAATTTATTAAAGGGGCAGTAGAGAAACTGTGAATTCTCAGCCGCGATGACTTAATGTAAAAGTTCCAGAACAATCATTCCTGCATTTCAAAGAGTCAGCTGCAGGAGGTTCAATTTCTAGAGAAGCCCGGATAACAGGAAAACAGGTACCACATAGAGAATGGCCAATGTGTGGCTCTACACAAAGGCCAATTTCTGAGCTCATGAATAAAGTGAGGGATCTGCTTGCTCAGATCATGTGCGAACTGAGGGACCTGAAGAAATGAGTTTTGGAGAGGTTAAAGAGGAAGGTAGCAGCAGAGAAGAGCGGCGTCCACAGATTCATTCCTAATGGGTGATACCACTCTGATCAATTTGATCAGCAAGGGAGACCTATTTGAAGACACTGCAATAAGGTTGACCATGTGGAACATGTCTGTAGGCTGTCTGTAACTTTAAACTCCGAAACCCCATAGCCAAGGACCAACCCTCGGTAAAAAGCAGTGTTAACAGGTCCAACTCAGAATGAATTGTCACTCCAATATTTAAGTCAATGCTCAGCTTTCATACAAAAGCAGGTTTAAAACTATACCTTAGCAACTAGAGTATTGGGGTACCTTCAAATGGTCCAACATGTACAGTAAGAAGGTTATGGATTCAGGGTCGGACTGGGGCATGAAGGGCCCACCAGGGAATACTGTGATGGGGGCCCACCACATAGTCAATGGGTGTGGTCAAAAAGTCATTGCCGGAGGATGCTTGTATCAATGAAAATTGCAAATAAACTGTTTCATCTGTGTGAAAAGCGTTGTACTATAAATTTTCAGTTACAGTGGCCCATATAATTACAGTGAGTATCCTACTGAACACAAGGCAGAGAACATACTACTGATCACCATACAATAGGGACAACTTAAGATAATAGCAACTTCATGCTA
>WWET01009544.1:6006-16372 GCA_011038615.1 Limnodynastes dumerilii
CTATCTCTATATATGTGTATGTCTATCTCTATCTCTATATGTATATATGTCTATCTATCGCTATCTCTATATATGTGTATGTCTATCTCTATCTCTATATATGTATATGTCTATCTCTATGTCTATATATGTGTATGTCTATCTCTATCTATCTATCTATCTATCTATCTATCTATCTATCTATCTCGATCTCTATCCCAATCTCTATATATGTGTTTGTCTATCTCGATCTCTATCTCTATATAAGTGTACGTCTATTTCGATCTCTATTTCTATATATGTGGAAGTCTATCTTTATCTCTATATATGTGTATGTCTATCTCTATATATGTGTATGTCTATCTCTATCTCTATATATGTGTATGTCTGTCTATTTGTATGTCTATCTCTATCTCTATATATGTCTATCTCTATCTCTATATATATCTATCTCAATCTCTAGAGAAGATATGGGAATTGGAGGCACTCACGGAGACTTGACACAGAAGTAATTTTGCAAAAGCTCTGGAGAGAGCTGTGTTTAATGCAAATAACTAATACATATTGCAGTGATCCGACGTTTCAATCGCGGTAGCGCGATTTTCTTCAGGGTGCAATGGGACAGCGTGTGTACTGTGAGACAGGCAGTGACCCCTTAAATAGAAAAGAATAGGGAAGTGGGCACGACCCCTATTTATTTTAACTCTCAGAGTGATGAGAAACTTTCCTCTGAAAGGTTGTATAAATAATAAAGTACTGCCTTTATTGAGAAAAACAAGCTGGCGGGGTGGTGCAAAGTTAGCATAGATCTCCATGGAAAAGCAGTTTCAATGCAAAAGGGTAAACCAAAAAACATTTTATTTCCAAAACAGGTGCCTTTAGTGAGAGGTTTAATAATGGTTGAGTGGTCAGAAATATCTGGAAACAATAATCATATCTATGCATGAGAGAGATTTTCTAGGTATCAGGTAGCAAAAGAACAGAGGTTGGGTGACGGAATCTCAACGCATCCATCAAGTCCATAGATGGTAGGGTGGGACAAGTCAGGCAATGGGGAATACGAGGGTACAGGTCCGTAGTTCAAGAGGAACCTGGTAGTCTGACATCAGGGCCCCAGCAGCAGAACCCCCCACTGATGTAAGTAATTAACATCCTTTTATAAAATATGATTGTACCAGGCCCTAGGATATCAGTGGCTGGACCTAAGATGGAATAATATATATAATGTAATTTTAACTAAAAACTGCACAATATAATGATACATCCAATTTATTTTATATGAAATATTATACAGTTTTGCCCATATAAACCTTTCCCAAAAACTAATCTCTGCAGGAAGCCAGCAGCTGTTGAATGGTAAGTAAGCAAAGTTTTAATGATATACAAATAAGCTTTAATCTAGCTTCCCTACAATGTCATGAAAGTAGCATATTAGCTGGGTCAGCTGTACCTGAGTCCCACTGCACATTTAGGTCTGGAAGAACTAAGGAATGAGCTATTAGGAAGGAATAATATCCAGGGTTATTTATTTATAACATAGAAAACAAGATCGGGGAGCGCTATCCAGAAACTCCCAAGTCATGCCAATAACATTTTAAATATTGTTCCAAAGACTGCTTTGGTTCCTTTCAATCTTTATATTGTGAATGAAAGTAAAAGGTGATCTTTTAATTCCTATCCTTTGACAAAATACATTTCTTGTTTTTACATAAATGCAGATTCATTGTCAAAAACAACTGTGACATCTGAATGTGATTACTGAAAATATTTGAATATTAGTCCCTGCCCTATTATAGCTACATTATAAGTTCCCTAACACAGACATACACACACACACACACACACACACACCAGGGTTAATTTATTCAGCAGTCAATTAACCTACCAGCATGTTTTTGGAGTGTGGGAGGAAACCAGAGCACCAGGAGGAGACCTACGCAGACATGGGGAGAACATACAAACTCCATACAGCAAATACCTTGTACAGGAATGAAACTCATGACCTCAGCGCTGAGAGACACAATTGCTACTCACTGAGCCACCGTGCTGCCCCAAAAATACAAATTAAATCCTTTGCAGCAGGCAATAGAATTGACAGTTGAAAAAGTGGATGCATCTTGCTAAAATTGTCTACACCCAGGCAGATCACTGTAGATCTCTTTGTAAGAAATAGTAATTTTATACATAATTGAGTGCAGAATTTTTAATTCATGCAAAGATGTCACAGAATGACTTGGTTGGATATCTGTTCTTGGTTCCCTAGGGCTTGTAGATATGTAAGGTCTGTAGTAGAAGCTTGGTGGTTTTAAGTAAGTAAGTTCTGCTCATGAAATAAGCAGTGGTGGTAAGACTCAGAGGGTCTGCTATGCTAGGACAAAATGGAACTGGATCACTGGGAATATGGAGTAGTAATAGCCGTGACCGACAGAAGAATGGACTTGCAATTGGAAGCAATTGAAATTAATGGCAAGATACAGAGTAATTGCAGACTGGAGACAGGACTGGAAGCAATTGGAATTACTGGCAAGATACAGAGTAATTGCAGTCTGGAGAAAGGACTAGAAGCAATTGGAATTACTGGCAGGACCAGGCCTGGCGACAGGGGGGGGGGGGGGGAGGGGGGGACAAGGAGGACGGCTGTGAATTACATTCCCCCTTACATTTATACATCTCCCTTCCTGTCCCCTTTACATTACACATCTCTCTCCCTACACCCCCCTACATTGATGGAGCAGAAGCTGAAGCAAATGTTGCTGCCTCGCTGCTGACAAGTAAGCACGGATTCCTATTTTCCCAACCCAACCCTTACCCTAACCTTCCATTACCCTACCTCAACCCTGACCCTCACTTCCCTGCAGTCTAACCCTAACCTTCCCCTGATCCGATCCATCCCCTCCCCGCAGCTTAACCCTAAGTCTCCCCTTTTAGGCTCCATCCCCTCTTTGTAGCTGTGAAAACCGGAATATGGATATATAATAAATAATAATATAATAATATATGTGTTATCGTCGAAACGATACGCAGATTACGTACAATAGCTACTACGCATGCGCAGTAGCTACTGTTTATTGAACTACGTCCGTCTATGGAAGACAGACGTAGTTCTGGATCCGGCCCAATGTCTGTAAGGTATGTGTCCCTAAGATATATAGTCTGTATTGTATTGCAATTTTTAGGATGAAATGGAATTTGTATAGTGGAGACTAGAATGCTGCCTGTATTATATACATTTGCTTTCTTTTATTGTGGTTACAAGATTGTGTTTTATGATGCTTACATGGATACTATGCTCTAGAAACCCTAATGACATATTGTTAAACAGGTAGGTGCAAATTTAAAGTTTGCAGGGAGGCGCCGAACACCCTAGCACCGGCCCTGGGGTAGGGTCTGTGGATACAGGGCACACCACACTCTTACGCGTTTCTCTGCTATTAAAGCAATTTCATCAGAGAGAATGCTGAGTTCATCTAAGGAACTCCTTTTACGTACCAGTTGGCCAATCATTTTCTTATTCCATTAATTAGCACCTGTCATGCAGCAGCTCCATTAGACAGGTAACACATTTTTAGAATTTGGCCGGTAATTATTTGAATACATCAGTTGCTATAGTAACATCAATGGGAAATACATTTTTACATTACAAAAAAAGGAATACAATCTTAAAACTAATAGGTGTGTTGGCATGCACCTTCTCATATGAGTATTCAACCATTCAATGGTTCAATGGAATCATAATATGGTTCCATTTCTAACATTATTTCTCATAATAGATATATAGAAATATCTCCAATATATAAAACGAAGACCATCTAAGTGTATTATACCGCTATTAAGAATGAGAAGGCATATTTAATACAATCAAAAACAAATAAATATAGGAATAGACCAGGAACATTCAAATTAAATATGATATAATCACATATTCAATGGAATTATGGTTCAATTTCTAACATTATTTCTCATAATAGATATATAGAAATATCTCCAATATATAAAACGAAGACCATCTAAGTGTATTATACCGCTATTAAGAATGAGAAGGCAAGGCAAATACAATCAAAAACAAATAAATATAGGAATAGACCAGGAACATTCAAATTAAATATGATATAATCACATAATAAGGACAGGAAGCCAGTGGAAGGTTTGACATAATGGAGAGGCCGAAGAAGGGAGGCATGTGAGAAAGATGAGCCTAAAAAAAGCATTGTGAATAGATTGAAGGGGGGCAAGACAAGTGAGCAGTGGGTAAGGGAGGTGGTCCATTAAGTCAGGATGATGAGGAAATAGAGAGATGTTTAGAGGTTCTGAAGTGGGAGGAGTTATCAATGGGGATGTTGAAGTCATCCAAGATGATGAAAGGGAGGTCAGAGGATAGATAGTGGGTGAGCCAGGCAACAAAGTTCTCGAAGAACTGCAAGAAAGGACCTGAGGACCGGTAAATGACAGCAACACGGAGGTATAGGGGATGGAAAAGGTAGATGGAGTGGATCTCAAAAGAAGAGAAGATGAGGGAGGTCTCAGGAAAGATAGTGTGGAAAATTCAGAAGGGAGAGAAAAGCAGGCTCTGGGAGAGTGAGAGAAAGAGAGTCCTCCATAGGCAAGAGCAGTGGGTGAGGAGGTGTTAGTGGGGAAGAGCCATATTTCAGTGATAGCTAGGAAGTTGAAGGAGTTACAGATGGACAGATCATGTATGACTGGGAGATTGTTACAGATGGATCTTGCATTCCAGAAAGTGAAGGAGAAGGGGAGGGTGTGGAGAGTGGAAATGTGAATGAGGTTAGCAGGGATGGATGAACTGGGAGGGGGGAGAGGATTGGGGTGGGGTCAAGGGCAGGGTTTAGGATGGAAATTGGATGGGGGGAGGGAGTGGTAAAGGGTGCAAGGTTCAGGATAGGGGAGCTACAAGTTATGATGTGGGGGGGATGAGAGAGTATGTCGAGCAGAGAGGTCAAAATGAGAGATGTATAGGGCACCTGGGCAGTGAGATATGATGGCTAGACGCAGTCTAGACACCGCAGCTGACAGGTAGTCAGAGGACAATGAGGCAGGCAAGTTAGGGAGATTGAGTGATATGGATACAGTAGAATATCTCAGACCTAAGGGGAGGGCAAGGAGACTGGGACAGAAAGAAGGTAGAGTCAGTGAAGAACACAACACAGGGATCTACCGCACATATGTATGTATCACTAGGTGAGAGCTACCCCACACTGGGGGGTGCTACTGTACAGCCAATATAGAGCAATAGAAAAACACCGGATTTGAGTCCCACAGAAGGGGTTCAAGTGGCTGTTCAAAATACAGTGCACTGTCTGTACACATAGAATTTATAAGCTCAATAAACACAGAGAGGTATATGATGCCAAACAAAATTTTGCAATATTTATTGCCAGCTGTAATAGCTGAATTTAGAAGGTAACACACAGCTATAATAGCTGATTAGGTAGCAGCAATTTTGAGATGCCCCAAACAAGCAAAAAATATAAGGTAAATACACTTTAGCAATATATATTGTATAACAAGGAGAGATACTCAGCCATATAAGTCAGCAGGTAAAGGGAGAACCAGAGTCCATTCAAAAATAGTCCAAGTGTGTTGAAGAGTGAGTACAAGTCTAATCTAATCCAGAGAAAATACTGTACCTAATGAACACTACTAACCTCACGGTCAGGCTTCACGTATTCCACGCAAGTAAACTCACCCTCCCTATTCTCGGCATGTATATGGGTCTCAGGAATGTGGACATCTGGTCTCCAAGAGTATCTGTCGGAGGCTTGTGGGGATGAAAGGCAGTGGGGCACCAGTGTACGTGGCGCGTCCGCCTGAGTCAGCA
Source organism: Limnodynastes dumerilii (assembly GCA_011038615.1). Taxonomy (NCBI): domain Eukaryota; kingdom Metazoa; phylum Chordata; class Amphibia; order Anura; family Limnodynastidae; genus Limnodynastes; species Limnodynastes dumerilii. Next base: position 11,819 of record WWET01009544.1, read on the forward strand.
TCTTCTACGCTCGTTTCGCAAACGAGCTTCCACTGGGAGCCTCCAGCTGTGTGTTACCTTCTAAATTCAGCTATTACTGCTGGCAACAAATATTGCAAAAATTTGTTTGGCATCATATACCTCTCTGTGTTTTATTGAGCTTATAAATTCTATGTGTACAGACAGTGCACTGTATTAACAGCCACTTGAACCCCTTCTGTGGGGCTCAAACTTTGTGTTTTCCTATTGCTCTATTTTGGCTGTACAGTAGCACCCCGCAGTGTGGGGTAGGTCTCACCTAGTGATACACACATATGTGCGGAAGAATCCCTGTGTTGTGTTTATGAACTGGAGAGATATGCTGGGGAATATTGGAAAGCTGAAGACATATGCTGGGAAATATTAGGGAGCTGAAGACAGATCAGGGGGAATACTGAGGGGCTGAAAACACATGATGGGAATACTGTGGAGGCTTCAGACGCATGATGGGAATACTGTGGGGGCTGGACACACATGATGGGGAATACCGTGGGGGCTGGACATACATAATAAGAATACTGGAGGGCTGGAGACTTATGATAAGGGATAATGTGGGGACTGGAGAAACATGACGGGAATGCTGGGGAATATTGGGGAGCTGAAGACAGATGATAAGGTTGAATACTGAGGGGCTGAAAACACATGATGGGAATACTGTGGGGGGTAACGCATGATGGGACTACTGGGGGGCTGGAGACACATGATTCGGAATACTGTGAGCTGAAAACACATGATAGGGGGATACTGGGAGCTGGAGACACATGATGGGGAACACTTGGAGGCTGGAGAAACATGATGGGGGATACTGGGAGCTGGAGAGACATGCTGTGGAACATTGCGAGCTAGAGACATGCTGGAGAATACTGAGAGAAATAGGGAAAAATGAATGGGGAATATTTTTTCCCGTCATTATGACGGGCCTTTGACTATTATTATAATATATATTATTCCCAGACTCATGCTATCCCTACTTGTTCCAGGACAGGACAGGAGGCTGCCACTGGCTGAGTGGCAGTTCTGCGGAGGGGAAGGGGAAGCATGGGTAGGACTGGCAAGAACAGCTGAGATATGCCCCCTACTGTGTCATGGCATTGTCGTGGCATCAGTGCTCTTCTGAGACATGATTCTCATAAGCTCCGTTACAGGTCCTAGAGCCAGTAGTAGTTTTATTACTGGGATGGGCTCCTTTACAAAGAAAACATAAAAATGACTAAGTAGCAAGGTTCAATGTGATTATAAGGGACAAATTTTGACTGGTCATAGGGCCTAGGCTATCTAACAAAAAGCTGGTGCTAGGTCTCTTGGCACCCCAGATGAAGTACAGTTGGTCTCATCTCCCTCCCCTTACACCATCCCCCTCCACTGCCGTCAAAATGTCTAATTTCCATAGCAACCCAGCATCTGATATTTCTTGAGCCGTGTGTGTGTGTGTGTGTGTGTGTGTGTAAAAATAGGTACAACTATAAACCTGAGCTAAACCATGTTGCAATCAGAAACCAGTATTAGAGTTCAGATGTGAAGCTCCCTAGCTCAACTCTTTTTTACAGATGACTCCAAAAACTTTACAGTTGTAAGTTCTATGTGCAAAAATATTTTCTCTGCATGCAAAATACTTAAAAAATAATTTGCACCCCTCCCAATGCTACAAGTCTACACTTGCACCAGGTTTTACCTTAAACAATTAAAAATACATCTCTGAATCAGTGCCATTTTGTTGTTATTAGATGGAATTGTGTGGATATTAACAGGTAAAATATATTTTAATGTCAGTTACTTTAAAAAAAAAACCAGTATTTAAAATGATTCCATCAATCAAAACAATAGAACATTAAACACTTGGCTGCAAATAAAGGAAATATTTTAGATAAAGCTTATCAAATAAATCAACTAAGATAAAAGTGATATCTTTTATACAGAACACAAAAGAGGAAGAAAGAGAGAAAAAAAATGATTAATTTTCAGTGTAAGATAATTAGGCGTCTACAAAAGATTATATGATTGCGTGTGAGATTTGGTGCTTTTCTGTAACTGCCAGTATTTCTATCTTATCTCAATCATAATGTTATAAAAAAGATTTCTGAAAAATTAATCAAATAAATATGCTGGGTAAAAAAAACCACAGCAGTAAAGAAAAGTAATATTAAATTGTAAATGGAGTGAAATGATAGAATAATATGTAGCCAAACATAACAAAAAATTAACACTTTTAATATTCCAATTTAAAAAGTAACAAGTGTTAAAATCATTCACATAATACAGTAGATTTTTTTTTAAATCATATAAATGCTGTAATATAGTCAATAACTTTGTGTTAAGCTGAAAATCCAGTTAGTTGAAGTACTGAATATAAAAAGACAAATGTTTTGTCAGTTTTTTGGAAGTCAGAACTTAAACTGTGTACACAGACAACCTTTAGAAACTGGTAGAATTGGCGATTCGCACACAACAGTCCGATGCTGTACAAGTGTGGTCCTCTTCTATTTAAAACCAGCGCTAGCACACTAGCATTAGAAAATTGGTGAAACAAATGGTGTTGGGTTCTTCTTCTAAGGCATGGATAAGCAAGTCGAGCCTTTAAGCCACACCCAAGAGGCTATATGGTGGATGTGACTCCCTTCACTGTTCTTGTTGACTGAGTAATCTATTCAACCAGTGAGTCACATATGGTATCATCCTGCATATTTTCTCAGTTTTGCCTAGGTTGGCTTGTGGGTAATCTGGCCCTGACATGTTAAACTGTATTATTGTTAATATACTCAGTTTTGACTTATACGAAGCAAACACTGGGACACTAACATAAGGAATAAGGTACCTCACTTGTGGTGCACTATGATTATGTAGCGACAATCCCACCAAATACCAACAGCAAAAATTGATTGTGCATATTTCCATATTCACATGTATAGGAAACATAATGCCAATACTAATGAACTGCATTTGTTTACAATAATATGGTCTTGTGAAAATGATTAGATTATATACAGATATGGCATCAATTCACACCTTTATCATACAGTTGACACTAGAGCATGGTCAGTTATATCTATCTGCCAATATGGTGGGAATGTGTTGAGACTAGAGATGACTAGACTAGAGGTTCAGTTTCGGTTAAATCTGACAGATCTGAATTTTGAGGTTGCGTGTTGAACCGAGGAGGGGGACGGATCTTCCCGCCAAGTTTGGATCCCAAATTGAGACAAAGCACCATTTTCCCGGAAATGTCTTGTGGTTTTTGTATTCTGCAGACTGAAATCTCTTGTTATTTGACCGCCCTTTTGTGATTGGAGAGTTCAGGATCAATGCTCTCATGTGTTTGTGAGGGTTTATAAGTCACTCCCTCGCGATTCTGGAGCTATTTTACATTGGAGATTGATGGTAGAAGAACGTTGTGTGCTATATCTGCAGTAGAGAGTGAGACTGATACAACTGTCCACTGTTGTGGGGCAGTGATATTGCTCTGCTGTTGTTAAATTATTTGACCCAACAGCCCTTATTAGGGCTCTATTTATTGTAAACAAAATATATAGGTGGCAAGGGGCACTGCACATTACACAGTGCACACTGTATTTTTTTTAAAAGCCATCACACAAATTCAGTATAGTACTAGGCTAGCCATTTTTGTCCAAGTAATGGACACATTAAAAAGAAAAAAAATTCATCCGTATATAAGTGTGAATTCTATTTTACAATAATATCAATATATCCAATTGACATACCTTATTTTATGGATTTTTTTTTTATCCTAAATGTTTTTAAAAGTTAATTTAAAACATAGACCATTTCATTAGAAGAAGAAGTATTGATTAACATTCTTGCCCAGGACTTATAACATTAAATTAAATATTTTTATTTTAATGTGTTTTTTTGTTGCATTATACAAGACATCCATATCCTTAAGAACAGTTCAGTCAAAGCAAAAAACAGATTTTTACAAAGAGAATCCATCTACTGGTTTTTCATTTCCTTTAGTCTTCTGCTGGCAGATATCACTGTGATATCACTATCATTTACCCTCACAAAAAACAGTACAAAGAGAATCCATCTACTGGTTTTTCATTTCCTTTAGTCTTCTGCTGGCAGATATCACTGTGATATCACTATCATTTCATTTAAAGTGATGCTGTGTCCTGTTGACTCTTTTCATACCTAAACCACAAACTGAAATGGCGTTATTAAGACCAACATTTATTATCCCACTTAGAGCATGTCAACCAATCTCCTCCTAATTACGCTCATTAGGGGAACCAGGGATTTATGATGGCCATCTGCTGATATGTCTTCTATTTCCAAAGCATCCATCCAGGACCTTAAGCTTTAAAAGAGTAACCCCAAAAAAAGAAGGAGCTGGATGTCTCTGATGACATTTTATCATCCATTATAAAAGATGTGGAAATAGATGAGCATGAGATGACTGAATAAGGAATCCCCCATATATTTCCCTTTATCTGCACAGAAGAGTGCTACATTTGGATTTGTGGAGATTCCAGACTTGGGACCTGATTCAGAGACTGAAAATAAGAGAGGAAAGTTACTCCT
>WWET01009545.1:4092-26620 GCA_011038615.1 Limnodynastes dumerilii
AAAACCCTTTGGGCCTGGTCAGTACTAGGTAGGGGGACCCCCTGGGAATATCAGGTATTGTATGTGGGTTGTCTATACCCTTATTTCCCACCCTGCAAATCTCTCATTCTCCCTTGACCATTTTAGTTCCATTTGAAGTTCCTATTTGAGGTTCTGTCATTTTACTAATGTTTTATCGAATTAATTTTTGATATCGTATTGGTGATTTTACAGACTTTTTACATCTGACCATTCTTTTATTCCTCGTTTATGGGCCCGCCATTCATTTTATTTCTGATTTTATGTGGGCCTGCAGTTTTTTACACTTACACATTTTATGTGTATGGGTTATTCCAACAGGAGCACATGATTCTATTTATATTTTATAGATATTTGATCTGACAGATACCTATATATGTATCCACCTCATTAATTATATCCATTGGGCCTCCTCATGAATGAAATATTTAGATGGATCCCATTAGGTAGATAGGGACACATTGCTTACCGGTATGGTCCCTTAACTTTGTTCCCCACAGAGATGTCCCATTCCTCTAGTTTCTATTTTTATGAGCAGATATATATAGGTAATGGAGTCATTTTCAATTGATGGTCTATTCATGCAGATACAGTATTCTTTATTTATTATTATTGTTATTACTTATTATTTTTTACTATTTTCCATATAATTTGATATCACATTGTCAAAGGAACTTCAGTTCCCACGTATTACACACATTTTATTGTAACACTGTCTAATCAAGTCCTTCTATTCATTCACATAGGAACCTTAGTTCCTTTATCACACCAAATAATATTGAATATTCACTGTATTTTTGTTATATTGGAGTAATTTAAAGCTCCTTAAAATGTTAATCTCAATTTTATATTTATTTTTATTTTTATTTTCACTATTGCACTTTATTTGGATTATAATTGTTATTATTTCATATCATTTTCACATTTCATTCAGCCACTTATAGATCGTCAGACAATGGTTAGTATTTAGATTAAGGATTTTTTTAAAGGCATCCAGATAATGGAAGATCCATTGAAGTCGTTTATGTCCCCATTTGCTCTGATTGTGTCCTTCAATCTTTAACATGCACCATCATTCCCCCTTTGAATTTCTGGGTTATGTTAAAGTATTTTGTAAACTATGCCACTGTTATGAAATTGACTATAGAAATTATGGTATGTGTTGTTATGTGGCGATACCATGGTTATCATATGCCTCTTAAAGTGACCAAGGTTGCGGAATATTACATCATGTGTTTACCTCTTAGTCACATCCATGTTGGTTGTTACTCCTTGTGTGTTATCTTCAATTGTTTTAACCCATTGGTTGTTGTTTATAATGAGGTTTCTACAGGCATGAAATAACTAAGTTTTTATGCGATTTATTTATTTATTTGCATGGTTTGATCTACCACTCATAACCAATCCTTTTTCCATTTCAATACGTAGTGGCAAGTATACGTCACTCACACGCAAATCCACATTGTATAAATTGGTTGTTGTCATGTTACCATGACTACCAAACGCCTCTCGTAATAACGACATCCCAGAATCTTTTACTCTCTCACCTGACCTATATACAATGAATTCCCTTTAGTGTTTATATGTTTACACTTTATTTATTTATCTGTTTTTATACTATTGAAAGTATCAATGTATTAGCACTTCCCATTGTTTATGCGCCGTTCATCTACATCAGACTTCTGCGCCGAACACGTGCGCCGTCCATCCAATCAACACAAAGAAGGAAGTACAAAGCAGGAAGTTTCACAAGCATGCCGCACGGACTTTGAGAAAGGACCTAGTTAAGGTCTGAAACGCGTAAGTCGGCGGCACGGAGAAGAAAAGGATTTCTACCTGGGTCACAGTGACGGAAGCTTGGCAGCATATCCAGTCGGTACCATTATAACATCAGATACGGCTCCATCACTCCTCCTGTGTTTACCATCTCCTGGTATGAACTCCTTTTCCATTTCATAGGTTTTAGTGTAATAGATGTGTACTAATAAATTGTTTGTTTTTGTATTTTTGTCTCCTTATTTTATCCCCATTTGGGGTAAGGTGGATACTGCAAACAACAAACACTATCACAGCTAACCTACCATTGGATTTACATACTGTTATTATACTGTGTTTTTAGTATTGTTTACTTTCTTTGCAAGTGGGACAGTACAGCTGTGAGGGAACCAACACCAGTTATTATGGGGCGACCAGGGGGTGATGTGAGGGATTTGTGAATTTTGGGAAGAAAATAAAAAGTAGGGGTCGTTGGGAACCTGTTGCACAGAAATGTCCAGGTGTTGCTAGATATTGTACCTTTGTCCTTAGCTGACTTTATAAAGTTGTTATAATCGACCAGATAATCCTTAGTGGGATCTTTTGCAAGAACTTCATAACATTTTAGATTTTGGAGCTGTCGATTAGCTGATTAGCTTCTTTCACATAGTCAGAACAATTTAATACCACAATCGCCCCCTTATTGTCTTAATTGCTCATCTTTAAATTCCACTGAGGTTATTTTTAAATGGTTTTCTGTCGATTTTATGACACAAATCTTTAAAATCACTAAGGGTTGTCTGGTAAATAGTCTTAACAAAATCCTTTTTACACTGGAGTGGATAAAACTCAGATTTTTCCTTAGGGGGATTCACCGGTGAAGGGATGACTTCCTGGTAATCAATAGACTCAATGCTCTCAATGCAATTAAATTCTCGAGTGCTTCTCTCTTTAGAGGGTTGGTCATGGAGAGAGTGACAGATTTATCAATAAAATTATTCTTATTTCTAATTCTCTTTTTTTGTTCCTATCAAGAATCGTTCAAAACATTCAATTCTGTTAGAAAATAAAGTCAGCTATGGACAAAGGTACAATATCTAGCGACACCTGGACATTTCTGTGCAACAGGTTCCCAACGACCCCTACTTTTTATTTTATTCCCAAAATTCACAAATCCCTCACACCACCCCCCTGGTCGCCCTATATTATTTGGTGTTGGTTCCCTCAATGGGGACCGGGTTTGCTCCAAGTTATGCCAACTTATATATGGGCCTCCTAGAGGAAGAACTTATTTGGGGAGGCTCTTTCGGAGCGAACCTGGTCTATTTTGGCCGATACATTGACGATCTGGTTTTTGTTTGGAATGGGGATTCTTCTTCTATTGATTTATTTCTCCAGCACCTTAATAATAACCGGTTTAATTTACGATTCACCCACCAACACAGCGAATTCAATATTAATTTTTCAGACATCACTATAGGTTGTTGGGAACCTGCTGCACACTAGCACGTACCAGAAGCCAGTGGACACCAACCACTTCCTACAATATAAGAGCTGTCACAAGTGGAGTTGGCTTAAGGGGGTTCCTAAGAGCCAATTTATCCGCTTGCGGCGTATTTGCTCAGATTGGTACTTTTTATCGACAAAGTGAACAACTTAAAAATAGTTTCCTAGCACAAGGCTACCCTCCAGAGATAATAGTTAAAGCTCTGGAAGATGTAGCATGTAGGGATCAATCTGACCTTCTGATAGATAGGCCAAGTAGTAAAACATCTGAATTCACAGATGAACTTTTCTTTATTACGCAATTTAATTTGAGTGCTATGGAAATAAAAAACATAATACAAAAAAATTCTAAAATCTTGAATCTAGACACCTCTTTACATCCCTTTATCAAGAAAGCCCTACGTGTAATCTTCAGAAAGGCAAAGGACCTTTTAGTACATAGCCATCTTAAAGAACAAAAAAAAATTAACAACGTATTGACATGGCTTCCAGAAAAACCGAGAGGTTTCTTTACTTGTGCCCAACTGAGATGCGGCATTTGCCGATTTGGACAGAACAGAGAATCTCAATTTTGATCAAAGAAGGGGAAATAATTTTTCCCAATTAAACAATTCATCAATTGTTGGAGCTGCTTTGTGGTCTACCAACTAACCTGTATCTGTGGGATGCAGTATGTTGGGAGGACCACGAGGCAGCTCCACATCAGATTCTCTGAACATCATAGAAATGTTCTAAAGGACAATTACATGCAGTGTCACGATACGTTAACAGTAGGCATGAAGGTAAAGTGGAAGTTTAAAGATAAAGTTCTAAATTTCTAAAGATAAAGGGCATAGAACTTATAAACCGTACACCTAGTAGCAGAGACCAGTATGCCCGACTGTGTCAGAGAGAGGCATACTGGATCCTCAGACTTGAAACCATGGCCCCAAATGGCCTAAATGAATCAATTGAATTGAATCATTTCTCCTAGGTTATACATCTCCCTATGCATCCTCTTCACCAGGAGGCATTTGGAGGTTTGTTATCTGTCAACTAGAGGTTTTAATATATCTTGCAATCAATTTTTTGCCTGCATTAAGTTGTACACCATCTTTTCTGGCTTTAATGGGTGACCCTTAAGACGGTCGACTTCTTTGCAGAGGTGGCCATCTGTGGGAGTCACGCAAGACAAACCATAAAAAAAACCCTGTTAGGTATATCTTGTTCTACTGTCTCAATTAATGAGTTGTTGACTATATTGAGGATCCATGATAGTGAGTATAATTACGAACACAAATGGTTTCTTTTTTCATTGACCTTGGCCATCTTTGAAAATCTACTTTAACCAAATATCCTACTGGAGTGTTATGTGACGAATAGGATTAGTGGCCCACATTGTCTGTCGGTTGTTCCTTATCCCCATTTTAATAAAAATTTATATATATACACTTTATAAAAAAAAAAAGTGTTCATTCTTTGAAGCTGGTTTATAAGGTGTTCTAAATTTTAATTTCAAATATCAATATCATGACCTAAATTATATTAGTTCCTGGATTGGGAGTATCTGGAAGATGATTTATCTATTTTTATTTTTATGTGTTTTTTTACTTTTTGTAAATTAATGTATTTTTGTTTTGATTAACAACGTAATGGCTCTCAAAATCCATTACACCAACATTTATATTATGAGATAAAAAATGTCAATTTATTTATTCATTTTTATTTTTATTTTCATTTTTGATTTTTATTTATTTGTATTTTTATTTCTTGCAAATAAATGTATTTTTGTTTATAATTAACCGTATAGTTTAGTTTAATGGTCTTCAGAATCCAATATACTCACATGTACATTACGAGATAAAAAGAATATTATGCTGTTGAACATAGCATAATGTCTTGGTTAATTATATGTCAGCTGTTTTATATATCTTCATATTTTATTTATTTATTTGTATTGAACAATGTTTAATTATACTACACTGAGTGTATTCCAGTTGTAGTTTTTGTTGCTAAAAATGCTTTTGATTGATAGTGTGCCTTACTCCGTGCACCAAAGATTGTTTGTGATTAAAAATGCACCTGAAGAGGTAGAAAACAACATAGAGTTAATTGACCACCTGTCCTAATTATATAGGTTTAAATAGGAGACCTCATCATTATTCTTCATTTCCTCCTGAAGAAACTACAGTCAGTAGAGAAATCCGTTGAGGTGTATACCCCTAGCCATTGCACTTTTTTACACTGGACATACTATTCTGGCATTTCTTACTTTTCCTACAAACAACCTAAATACCCTAGCTACAGCAGAGTCACACCCAGACGCACCTCGCTACAGCTGACAGCTGTTTGCCGGCTGCCCGATCAACGGAGCGTGTCCCCCTCTCCCACCATCTATTGGAGGCACTGAGATCTGGGCCAGTACTAGGAGCTCAAAGTAACAGCCTTTGGCTGCATTCAGTGAAACAGCTGGCCAAGGAACAAGGTTGAGCGGACTCAGCATCCCCAGCCCTGTGCGCAGCATCACCATATATTGGTCACAGCCGAGTAGTCAGACAGCCAGGGCGGCTGGTGGACACAGTCCCACCACGTGAAACATCCTTAGCTCGGTGGAGAAAACCTTTTGTGTGCACACACTACAACATACTTGGGCTTGGATAGAAGAACTGTTATGACACTCTGGTTTTACCTGGTTAGTACCGGAGTGGTCAAAGAGAGAGTTACATGGTACCCCGGGTTTACCCTCAATCACACAGCGGTGCCTCCGAAGAAGTTACATAAACATGCATTCAAGGTAAAGGTAGGTACTTCAGGGAAGGTATGTACAAATAGGGATGAGAACCAGGGCTGGATACACAAGGTAACAAGGCAGGAATCAAGGCAGGTAAGAGGGTCAAACAACGGTCAATTCACTAGGCTGGAAGCACTAGGCACACAAGGTAAGTAGGTCACAGAACTGAGGATCAGACTCTATAACCGGCACAGGAGTGAAATCAGAAGGAGACTAAATAGTAACTGCTGCCCTGTAATTGGATAGCCTAGAACCAGCCCACCAAGGAGGAAGTGACAACCAGGAAGGCATAAGAAGAGAAAATGCAGAGCGCGCGCCTGAACAGGGAAGCGGCACCACGTGGAAGGTAACTATGATGCTGTAATTATGCAGCCTGTCGGCAGGGGAATCCCCAGGGACGCGCGCCGTTGAACGGAGGTAAGCTGCACAGCATGGGACGGGACAGACACAGTTGTAACAGTACCCCCCCTAAATGAGGGGTTATGATACCCCTATGGCCAGGTTTGTTAGGGAATCTCTTATAGAAAAGTTGCTTCAATCTGTCAGCTTGCAATTCTTTGGCAGGTACCCAAGATCTTTCCTCTGGCCCATACCCCTTCCAATGGACCAGGTAAAGGATCTTATTACAGACTTTTTTGGAATCCAGAATACTCTCCACTTCAAATTCTTCTTCATCATTGACAATAAAAGATTTCTTCTTAATTCTCCTGCATGGTTTGAATTTTTCCAAACTTCTGACTGGTTTTAACAAGGAGGCATGAAATGTGGCTGGGATTCTGAGATTGCGTGGTAATGATAACCTAAAAGTTACTGTATTAATCTTTTTCACAATGGAAATGGTCCAATAAAACGTGGTCCCAATTTTCTGGAAGTGCTTTGAGTTTAATATTTTTTGTTGAAAGCCATACCTTCTGTCCAACCTTAAATTTACATGGCGATCGATGTTGATCCTCTCTGGTCTTGGTTCTGAATGCCGCAGAGCGCAGAGCTTGATTGACCTTTTTCTAGATGTTTCTCATCTTCTTGATGGTGATTCTGACAATGGATCTGGGGGTGGTAGAACAGGACAGAGAGTTAGCCTTAGGATGGAGATCATAGACACAGTAGAATGGTGAAATATTGGTTGAGGAATGATAAGCATTGTTGTATGCAAATTCTGCCCAGGGAATATTTTCAGACCAGTCATTCTGATATAAGGATACATAAAAGCGTAAGTACTGCTCCAGGGATTGATTGACCCTCTCCGTCTGTCCGTTAGACTGAGGGTGATATCCGGAAGACAAATTGATCTTGATTCCCAGGTTCTTGCAGAATGCTCTCCAAAAAGCAGCGACAAATTGTGATCCTCGATCCGATACAATTTCTCTGGGCAATCCATGCAGCCTGAAGATGTGTTTGATGAACAACTTAGCCAATGTTTGAGCGTTTGGAAGTCCTTGCAAAGGTATGAAGTGTGCCATCTTGCTGAACCTGTCTACCACCACCCAGACCATGGTGAATCCTTGAGAATCCAGGAGATCCGTGATAAAATCCATGGATAAGTGCGTCCATGGACAATTAGGAATAGGCAGCGGTAAGAGAGGACCAATGGGCAGAGTTCGAGGTTTCTTATTCCTGGCACATAAGGAACAGGAGTCAACAAATTCTTTGACATCCCGGGACATCGTTGGCCACCAGACAGTGCGAAGCAGGATCTTCAAAGTTTTCCGAACACCTGGGTGCCCAGACGATCTGCCAGAGTGACTCTCCGTAAGTACTCTTTTCCTGAACTGAACCGGAACAAACAAACGACCCGTAGGTCTCTGATTAGGAGCTTGATCTTGTATGGCTTCTAGTTCAGTTTGAAGATCCTGAGTGAGGCCCGTCAGAATGACTGATGAATCCACAATGGGTTGAGGAGGGGGGGAGGGACCATGCTCAGGAAGAAATGATCGTGACAGAACGTCAGCCCTGTGATTGAATGATCCAGGTCTGTATGTGATCTTGAAATTAAATCTCGTGAAGAACAGAGCCCAGCGGGCCTGACGGGGTTTGAGACGTTTCACTGATTGAATGTAAGCAAGATTTTTATGGTCTGTCAGGACCGTAATTTCGTGTACAGAGCCTTCCAGCCAATGTCTCCACTCTTCAAAGGCCATCTTTATGGCCAATAGCTCTTGATTACCCACGTCGTAATTCCTCTCGGCTTGAGAGAATTGTTTGGAGAAATATGCACATGGGTAAAATTTGGAGTCTTGAGAATTCCTCTGAGACAGAACTGCCACAGACTTCAATGAGAAATAGCAGATCTGGATTGGGATGAGTCAGAATCGGTGCCGTAGTGAAGGCCACTTTGAGGTCTTGGAACGATTTCAGTGCTTTAGGCGGCCACCTGGTTGGATCTGCCCCTTTTCTGGTGAGAGCAGTAATAGGTGCCATAAGGATAGAGAATGCTTTGATGAAACCTCTATAATAGTTGGAGAATCCCATGAAGCGCTGGATAGCTCTGAGGTCAGTGGGTTGCTTCCACTCCAGGATAGCTTTGACTTTGTCTGGATCCATAGCAAATCCTTGAGGACAAATGTATCCCAAGAAGGTAACACGGGAAACCTCAAAGTCGCATTTCTTCAACTTCGCATACAGCTTGGTTTCACGTAGGCATGATAGAACCTGCTTCACGTGTACACGGTGTTCTTTCAGGGAGGGATAGAAAATCAGAATATCATCCAGATAGACCACTACGAATTGTCAGAGAAAGTCCCGCAGGACATCATTGATGAAGTCTTGGAAAACAGCTGGGGCATTGCACAGCCCAAATGGCATGACAAGGTACTCATAGTGGCCGGAGTGAGTGTTGACAGCAGTTTTCCACTCATCTCCCTCCCTGATCCTGATGAGGTTGTATGCACCCCGAAGATCAATCTTAGTATATATGATGGCATTCCGTAGTTGATGAAACAAGTCAGAGATAAGAGGCAGAGGATAAGTATTCTTAATGCTGATTTGGTTTAATGCCCGATAATCTATACATGGTCTAAGAGATCCGTCTTTCTTCCCAACGAAAAAGAATCCCGCTCCCACTGGGGATTTGGATGGCCGAATGAACCCCTTCTTGAGGTTTTCCTGAATGTATTCCTCCATAGCCAAGGCTTCAGGACGAGAAAGAGAGAACAACCTCCCTTTAGGCAGCTTTACATCTTTGACGAGTTCTATGGCACAATCATAAGGTCGATGTGGAGGTAGAACTTCGGATGCTTGCTTGGAGAACACATCAGTGAATTCCGCATATTGGGAAGGGAGCTTGGTCACAGTGACTTGTGCCAACTACACAGGAACCGAGATGCAATTGTCAGTACACTCCTGCCCCCACTTCTTGATTTCTCCCAGAGTCCAATCAATATTAGGATTATGGAGTTGAAGCCAGGAATGGCCTAATACCAGACATACCGAAGAACAAGGAATAACAAGAAGTTCAATGAGTTTGGTATGACAAAGACCGATGCGTAGATGGACAGGATCCAAGATGTATTGTACTGATCCCCCAGACAGTGGTTTTCCATCCAGACCGACTGTAGTAATAGCAGTAGCCAGTCTTCTCATGGGTATACCCAATGATGCTGCAAGCTCCGTATACAGAAAGTTCGCTGCTGCTCCGCTGTCAATGAATGCTGAGACCTGTTCTTCTCGCTCTCCAAAAGACAGGCAGGCTGGGACTAATAGAGCATTTTTTGAGGATACCAGATAAACACCCAGCCGAATCTCCTCAGAATTCGACTGGGCTACTCTTTTCCCACCGGAGTTTTCTTTGGGCAAGCGTCCGCCCTGTGAGCTTATCCGCCGCAATATAGGCACAATCCCAGTGTCCGCTTGCAGGCCTTCTCCTCCTTGGTAAGTCTGTATGTCCCAATCTACGTGGGCTCATACAGAACCTGGAGTTCCTGAGTACTGGCTCGGGAGAAGGTCGCTTGTGAATCTTTCTCCATACGTCGTTCCTTGATCCGTCGGTCCACCTTTATAGCTATGCGCATGAGGTCCTCCAACGTTTCAGGAGACGGAAATTGGACTAGGGCATCTTTGACCTGGTCAGATAAACCGATGCAAAATTGGCTGCGAAGAGCTGGGTCATTCCATCCACAGTCATTAGCCCAGCGGCGGAATTCTGCACAATACTCTTCAGCAGTTCTCCTGTTCTGACGGAGATTTCAAAGCTTAGTTTCTGCAGTGGATGCACAATCCGGATCCTCATAAAGCAGACCCAGGGCTTCAAAGAAGGAATCGACTGACTGCAACACCGGATCTCCTGATGGTAAACTGAAGGCCCAAGCCTGGGGGTCTCCCTGGAGGAGAGAAATGATTAAGCCCACTCTCTGATGCTCAGATCCAGATGCATTGGGACGAAGTCTGAAGTACAGTTTGCAATTTTCTTTAAACAGGTGAAACTGACTTTGATCTCCCGAGAATTTATCCGGCAGGTTCATCTTGACGTTTGAGGTTGCCGCCTGAATAACTTGAACTGAGACCGGAGGAGTAGGGGCAGGGGCATGAACAGCTGACCGTAATGCAATAAGTGCTTCCTCCTGTGAGTTAACTTTATTAGTGAGGACTTGCACCATCTGACCTAAATTAGACACCTGAGCAATTAGGGCGTTGCTTGCTTCTGAGGTTAATGCATCCATCTTGATCAGTATATGGCAGGTTATAATGTTATGACACTCCAGTTTTACCTGGTTAGTACTGGAGTGGTCAAAGAGAGAGTTAGCGTGGTACCCCGGGTTTACCTGGATAGAACCGAGGTGACCACAAAAGAGATAGGCAGAGTGGACGGGTTGGTTACTGGAGCCCGGAGATTCTACTATCCAGGGGGTCTTCAACAGGGCCCCTGATGGTGGGGATGGAATTGGCAGCAGCCCAATAGCTTGGACGGGCCCCGTTGAACCAAACTTGTGGAAGAGAAATGAACACCCGGAGTGAATACCAGACAGGAGGAATGGGAGTAATAGGTAAGTAGGAGGAGTAGTAGTCCGGAAGCAACCGGACTGCGACAGATGATGAGCAACACCAAACTCAGTACGTAGGACAGAAGAATGTTCACGGGACAATACAAGACGCACTAGGGCTTGCGCACACTCAATCACACAGCGGTGCCTCCGAAGAAGTAACATAAACATGCACTCAAGGTAAAGGTAGGTACTGCAGGGACGGTATGTACAAATAGGGATGAGAACCAGGGCTGGATACACAAGGTAACAAGGCAGGAATCAAGGCAGGTAAGTGGGTCAAACAACGTTCAATTCACTAGGCTGGAAGCACTAGGCACACAAGGTAAGTAGCAGGTCACAGAACTGAGGATCAGACTCTATAACCGGCACAGGAGTGAAATCAGAAGGAGACTAAATAGTAACTGCTGCCCTGTGATTGGATAGTCTAGAACCAGCCCACCAAGGAGAAAGTGACAACCAGAAAGGCATAAGAAGAGAGAATGCAGAGCGCGAGGCTGAACAGGAAAGTGGCATCACGTGGAAGGTAACCATGACGCTGTAACTATGCAGCCTGTCGGCAGGGGAATCCCTGGGGACGAGCGCCGTTGAATGGAGGTAAGCTGCACAGCGCGGAACGGGACAGACACAGTTGTAACAATGACATACGGCAGCCAAGTAAGATGTCTGTTTTAATTACTGACTGATCTAATCCCGTTTGCCGGCCTCTATTGCCATCCAACTGTCTTGCACTAATACACCGTTGAGTGTTGGAAGATAACTTTTTCTAAGGCTGAGGGCTATTGCTGTGGATGCTCCACTCCTGTGTTAACACAACTATACTCTGGTCCACTCAGAATATATTATATCGGACAATAGGAGTTTGTGAGACTAAAGCTCTGACTTTTAATAAATCCTAGTTTATTCTATTCCAAATTGCCAAGTATAATTACCAGTGAAATATACTAGCTGTCTGATCAACAGCTAGTTTTTATGTTTTCCAGACAAGAGCAGTAACTATTGATTATAACCATTTATATTGGTTGTTTGATATATCTTTTATGTATTTTGTTTATTTATTTTACATTGTCAAGTTGAATTTTTATATGGTTATTAAATAAATATCAGACTCTAGAAGCGATCTTTATTATCATTTTTATTATGAGACTTGTTAGTTTTTAGTAGGGTTGTTGTTTTTTTGGGTATGTTTAAGTGCAGGGTTCACTGTCCAGCTTGGTCTAGTTGGGAGGTTCATCAAATTTGGGAGTAAGCTGTTGAATAAGTTCAAGATCTTTAATGAAAAAATTACATTTTGAGTAAAGCTAAAGCCGTATGCAGGTGGATATGGATGAACTATGCACCCACCTGCAAATTTCTCCATTGGCAGGAGCCGTTGCTATTTATTCTACCCTGAGATGCCAGATTTTTGTAGGAAATGTTTCAAATCACATTTTCTGGGGTCAGGGCACCAGTTGGCTTCGTGCCCCTGCCTACCACAATTTTTGCATGTCTTTTCCCCAATTGCAATTCTCTGTACGGTACGTATAGAGAATTGCAATTGGGGAAAAGACATGCAAAAATTGTGGTAGGCAGGGGCACGAAGCCAACTGGTGCCCTGACCCCAGAAAATGTGATTTATATGGCCAGAGTAGACATAACTGTAAGAACTGCCCTGTCTTTATACAACAGGGACAAGAGGAAGGTGCAAAATGCTTTATAGAAAATTAAAAAAGGGATGCAGTGCGCCGTGAAGTGTACGGAGATGAAGCATCTAGAGGTTCTGTGATTGTCAGTGCGTCGCAAGAAGAGAGGGTGCAGAATACAACGCCTGACAAAGAATTGCCACCAATAGAAGCTTTTGGTGATAAAAAAAAAAGAAGAGAATTTATGTGCTATGGCTGTGAAGATAGGACTGTGACAGGCACAGCCAATATAACTTCTTTGTAAGCCAGGAAGGGAATACTGATGGCAGTTCAGATCAGATATCAGGACTCTGAAGAGGAGAGTGAGGAGGAAGAAATCACAGATGTTAAGGTAGATAAAATGACTCCACAGGAAGGACTACAAGAGGAATAAAGTAGGAAAACCCCTAAGCTTGATACTAATGCAACGTATCCTGTAATAAATGAGGAGGAAGTGATAACGGACATTGATCAGAATCCTGTTAGTCCAATGGGAAGTTCTCCTACTTAGCAAAGTTTGGAAAGCTCTATGGATATATCTCTGCAGAAGAAGGATTCTGTCTCTTATTTTGGAAACCCCCAAGAAAATGTTGATATGATGACAGGTGTGAAACCTTTTTGGACAGTAACTAATACAGAGGAAAGAGGTTTTTTTTTTTAGTTTTCATCTTGCTTGAGCTATAACAAGGACGTTTTAAAACAAATGTCTAATGGCAGCACAAACTACAAGTGTTAGTTTGAAAATTGTGTCAAGCAATAGATGTGCGTTGATCTTGGATAGTCTAATATACATTATGTAATTAATTTTATTAAACATATTAATGTATTAATATGTTAACACCTCAGTTTAAATCCTCTAAATTAAAAAATACATAACAATAAGATGCTATGTTGTGTTATTTGTGTGTTTGTCATTTACCTTCATTGTCATCGAAATCTGTGTGAGACACAGGACGCAATAGCCTCAGGGGGGCCTTCCATTGTGTCCTGGTGACCCACCCCCTCGATTTTGGTGGAACAGACAGCCTTCATGGCAAGTTGCTCCAACTCTGTAAAAGCCAGTGACTCTGGCATAGGCCCAGCCCTAGTTTACTTCGAATAGCTGTAGCGATCTCCATTTTTTCAAATTTGATTTTTGAAATCCTGCCAACTGTAAAAAACATAAAAGATACTCAGCATATAAATGTGACTAGCACATCATTATTAGCAATAAAAAAAACAATGTATTTGAATCATAGTAAATTTAATATTAAACTATACTTTTTCAGCTTTACACATTTTAGCTTAATAAGAATTTGCCCTATGCAATTACATTTTTTTATTTGTTGCATATCTTGTTGTTTAATGTAAAAGTTAGATTTTTAAGTAAAATTAGACACATCAAATATTGTTCCAATGGTTTGTGAAAAATTATTATTACTTACCTTTTCTGAATTTGTGTTAGAGTTCGGACCTGACAATCAGGGTTTATTTGTTTGGAGTACTCCAAGAATGCATGATGGATTTCTTGCCAGACATTGGCACGGAGATGGGCAGCTAATTCTCCACTCTCAGTGTACAGCCTTTGCCATCACTTGGGTTACAAGGAAGCGCACCTCCTGTGTGCTGAAATTAGATGTGCGCTTTTGCTCCTTTGAACCCATAATCGCAGCACTAAGTACTTACGCATGCGTTTTTAAGCAGTTTGTCGTGTTGAATTTGATTCTGATTGGCTGACATGATGTGGTATATTTTTTAAACAATCGTTTTTTTCATGTGTGATAATCAATTTGAAAGGATTCAGGTTTGATGACCCTATGACTTATCAATCATTGAGATTGAAAAGGATTTGGGGCAATGCCTGACTTAATGTTTGGTAGCAAGAAATGTGTTTTGCTGATCCTTGGAGATGTGGTTTGGTAACATCCAATAGCGTGCGTTCTTCCTAGTAAGCGTGTGTCCGCCATTTTAAAACAGAATTTCATTTGAAAATGGCTGCTGGTCAAGTAACACCATTCTCTGGGAGAGAGTTAATTTTTTTGGTGGCCGAAATGGACACGTTCAATCTTACCCTGCCCCACTGCAATGTTGCTGTGTGGTGATCTTATGTGCGAGTGCAAGGTAGGATTTGGAGGCACCTGCACATCCATAGGAGGGTGGACCAGCTCATGTGGCACTGGTCCGACTTAAGGAGACGGCAGCCCGAACTTCTAGCAAAAGTATGTTCGACCATCATTCACGCAGTAAGTACTTACTCTAAAATTAATGTTAAAAACATCATTGTTTTGTGGCCAATATATTGTTAGTTACGTTTTGAATCAAAAGTCAGATTTACATGTTGTTTTTTTTTTCCAACAGGAGAACATGCGAATATCGCTGAGGATCCCCTGTATCCCATCATCCTCTCCATGCTGCAGATGTTGGAGCAACTGGGCCAATTGGCCCATATAGTTCTAATCGGTTTATATAGTAGAAGGCGTTAATTTTTTTGTATATAGTTTGTATTGATGTTTTCATTGTTTGGTTTTATGTTAAAATAATGGATATATTTTTAAATCTTGGTGTTTGTGTTTTTAATGCACGATTCACACTTTTTAACAAAAAGTAAATGCAACACATACAGTGTTGCACAAAATAAAGACAGATACTTATTAGTTAATTTATACTTTGTTTATAAAGGGCAAATGTCAAATAAACATATAAAATTTTTTAATTATTAGTACAAATGTAGCTAGACTTTGAAACATAGAATTACATAAAACAAAAATAATAGTTTGAATATAACACATTTACTATGTTTAACTGAAATCCTAAGTATGTGCACTTTTACATGTGTTTTGTCAAAATGTGTGCATATATTTCAAAATTAACAAGGTTTAAAAAACAATAGTGTAAATTACTTTTTAGAATAGCTTCATGGTGTCTAGAATAGATGTTAAAAATTAAAAACAATGAGCAACCAATATTACACATATTTTATAAATAAATTCAGACATTACAACATACTTAGTCCAAAAATTACATATACATCTGTTCGGTCTAAATCAGCCATGACAATGTTTAGGGTGTTCGTTCACATGTGGATCAAATGTACGTTTGTGTATATTTACGCATGTGCAATCCTCATTTAAGGGTATGAAAAGCACGCTAACGTACATTAGTACGGATTTACGGACGATTGTGGCCATAAACGTATGTGCGTGTTAGAGGTGTGGTTAGGGCCTTAACGTATCTAATGATGGATCGCACTTACGTATAATTGCATTGTTACGCTACATGCATAAATACATACACTCGTGTAACCAACTCTGGATCTACCCCTTAGTGTCCATGTGCCATGAGGCCCTGTTGTGCGAATTTTGTGAGAAACATTGTCATTTGCATAGAGATTGTTTATGCCTTCATAAGAAAAGGCAGATTTCTAAAACAGCAAAGGATTATGCTAACCTTGTTGAATGTTGATTATAAGTTGTTTGTGAAAGGGGTAGCTATTAGAATGAAAGAGATGATAGATCAGGTGATTGGTGAGGACCAAGTATGTGTGGTGCCTTAAAGACGAATAACTGACAATTAATTTACTCCAAAGTTTCAAAAGGGTGTGCAGTAATTACTTGAAGCATCAGGTCATTTAAATGATGGCCTAAGTCTGAAAGCTACTTGAATAAAACGCTTAATATAACAATCAATTTCACATCCAACATTGCACTCAGTGTGGAAATCGGTACTCTTAAAGAACTAACTGCCAATATTTTATCAAGCCTGCCTGTAGTAAATCTAGAATTTGACATGTAGAAGGATATTATAATGGGACACCATTAACCTCACACCAGGGGCCTCATTTACTAAGGGCAATTTGATTAAAATTGCCAAAGATTGCAGTAGTTTACCAATGATTTGCAAGTCTCTGAATTTACTAAAGCTAAATCGCTAAATTGCCGGAGATGAGTGGAGAACAAAATCTCAGGTGTTTAAATCTCTCTGGCGATTGAGGAACATACAAATCTCTGTATTTACTAAGGAAGAGATTAACAAAATTGTGGGAGTTTGTGCTTAAAATCGCCAGAGAAAAATCTCATGGGGGTGAGTGTCGATTTCCTAGAAATCAGCATTCACTTTATTTTTTCAAGCACCCATGCTTTGAACAATAAAAAAAATGGTGCCCCAATACTAAAAATGTCTTTGGTAGCATGCAATTAACCCCTAGCATGCTGCAGCATCTAGTATTATAAGGCACAGCATGCCCTTGCATTGCAGCGTATGCAGTGCCTTATCGTACCATAAGTGGCAGCATGCCAAGGGTTAAAGGCATGCCACCGCATAACTTCCTAACCATGCCCGATACACTGTTACTTAAAATACATGCCTCAACCAATAATAAATAAAACACAAGCCCCGATCCCAAAATCAATAAAACACAAACCCCGATACCATTAATAAATAAAACACTTAGCACAAAAAATAAATACAGTATACACTTGGCACAAATGAGAAATACAGTATACACTTGCCCCGATCCAATATTAATTTATAACACAAGCACCAGCACGCTCATGGATGCCAGGGTATGCTGGCGCTTGGAGAACCACAAGCGCCAGCATGCCCTGTCATCCAGGGTCCGCTGCGTCATGTCAATGCCCCCAATATCAAAATCAGTAGGGCCGGCATTTTTATATTTTACAATGACCCCTAAAAAACAAGTATATAATTTAAAAACCCACTTACCTGTTCTGCTGGGGTCCAGTCTTCTAAGATTTTAATCCGGGGGGAGGTCTTGGCAAAATAAAAAACCCCTTTGAGATGTCGCTACACATGTCGCTAAAGACAGTTCAACAGTCATTGGGCCATATTTATAACATTTCCTAGCATGGGAATATTACGCAAACTCCAGCAATGTCATTTGATTTTTATGGGCGATATTTCTCGCCCCTTAGTAAATGAGACCCCAGGATCTAAATATATTCCAAATTCAGTGATAAACATTGGAAGTGAAAGGTTTACGAGATTTTAATAAAGTCTCAATTACCTTTGTGGAGAAATCTTGTTGCCTCAGTTAGTTGCCTTCTTTGTGGAACATTTTCCCCTGCTTCAACAGGTAAGTTGATATTGGCAATCTCCAAGGTTTGTCTGCTGATAGCTGTAGAGCTAACGGGAACCATGCTCACCACGACCAATAAGGTAATTCCACTATAACTGTTGTCTTCTCTATTGCTATTCTTTTCAACAGACATGGGATGATGGGCAGAGGATAAAATACGTAAGCTATTTGTTCACCCTAAGGGGCTGTTAAGAGAGTCCACTGTTTGGGCTTCTGGATCCCTGAGCCTTGAAATAAACTTTGTTTTTGCATTTGCTCTTGTTGCCATCAAATCTAGTTGTGGTCTTCCTCACCTTAGCATAATCTGGTTGAACACTTACTTCTTGGTTCAGCTCCCATTCCAATGGATCTTCTCCTGCTTAAAAAGTGACTGTCACATATTTCACAGTTAGAACTGAGAACATTTGTCTCTGCCCACTACAGAAGATATTTTTCCTCTAACATCAAAAGCTTGCTCTTAGTCCTGCATTGGTGATTTAAGTATGCAATCACTGACTTGTCTGACTGAACCACTCTGTGTCTGTTCTGATGAATTTCCTGAAAATGAAGGCAAGCTTAAGCTACTGCCCTCATCTCCAAAATGTTTGAGTGCATGGTAGCTCTTTGCCAATCCCAGGTGCCCCGTACTCACTGCTCTCTGCATACTGCACCACAGCCTGTCAGTAGTTAAAAGGACCGGGTTGTGTTGTTTGAAGAATTTTCCCGTAATCAAATTCCTGGACATGGACCACCACCATAGGCCTTTCCTGGATTCTGGAGATAAATGGCTGGATTCACAGCCCTGGACGTATTGCTTATATGTCCTTAAATTACCACATGCGTAGTAACTATTTAACATAATGAAAGACCGCATATACGCAATCTACGTAACAAAACGATACATAGATTACGTAAAATAGTTACTACACATGTGCAGTAGCTATTATGGGTAATTTAAGGACGTATGTGCAATACGTCCGGGGCTGTGAATCTGGCCTAAAGTTATCAACTGATTCTAATGCCATGGATTTTTGTCCCATTGCTTGAGGAATAAATTCTGAAACATTCTCACCCTAATACAATTTTCTGTAGTCACCCATGGTTGCATTCTTAATTGTTTGACTTGTTGAACAATATTGTTTATCCTTTCTTCCGGCAAAAAACTTTCCCCTAATCTTGTGTCTATAATGATGCCTAGGTACTTGATGACTTGATAAGGCACCAAGGGGCTTTTAGTTCTTCTAGTAGTATGTCTTATTGCCATTTCTTTTGAGTGGACTGCCATGAGGATGTTACAGCAGAGACAATGGATGGTCTAAAAGCTGCACTTGAAGTTAATGTATTTTCTAGAGGCTGACCTCCGTTTTCTGTTCCTGCTATCTCTGAATGAATTAGCATCTTTTGATGGAAAAGTCAGCTTCTTTGAAATTCTTAACACTGCAGCATCTACCCTGGGTGGTTCATCCCACTTATGGGTCTCTTAACTGTTAAATGGATACATGCGAGAAATCCTGGTGAATGACACTGACTTCTTGTCTGGGAGCTTCCACTCTTATGCAAATCAAAACTTGCAACAAAGTATCTTCTTTAGCCTCTTGTACATTCAAGACTTTATAAGTTGAACATTAATACATTTTCTACTAAGACCGGATTAAATGACATCATCCCTGGAAGTTACAGATTCCTGGTCTGAGTTAAGTGATTCTGCAGATACATACATACAGTGCATACATACCTGTCCTCTGGGTTTGAATCTTCAGACCTATCAGACAACACAGACCAGTCACAAACATGTCCACTAAAGCACTTTTCATCAATTGTATAAATTCGTTAAACTGCTGAAAGGGTTGCTGTTGCTACTTAATCATGCAATCCTAACATGATCTCCCCATAGCATTCTCAGGCAATTTCTTGTCACATAAAGCACACTTCAGGACATTGTTTCATTTGAGTTTTAAATTCAAACTAGCCTTGCTTCTGCTAGCTTCAAATCTATGTAACAACACAATCTAAACTATCTAACTAACCTAACCATTAAAACTAACACTAATAATAATAAGAAATAAAACTATACTGGACTTACACAGACCTTCTGGCCTGTGACCGTTTTTCCTCCATAGTAGATGCGCAGCTCGTTTGAGGATTTTGCAACTAGAGAAAAGAGGCAGATTTCCCGCTGCACAAACATGCTTAAATAGTGTTCCTGCAGAAAAGGCGCCAGACTCCAACAAAATTGGGGTATCCATGAGGATCCCTTCTGAGGTCACTTCTGTGTGCCAACAGGATGTGCCTTTTAATGCGTTCTGCTTGCTTCCTGTATGGGTGGGCGGGAATACACTACTGTACAGCAGAAGGCTGAGGACCTACACCGAAAACTCAAAAAATGGGCAGGGTCCAAATAACTGCTGCTGGCCCTGAGGACAGCGGTGCAAGCAGGCCAGTCATGCCACCTGAATTCTTTCCCCACCATCTCCCGGGGGGACGGACCGGGGAGCTTGAGACACAAAGCAGAGGACACCAGCAAAGTAAGCGCTGAAGTACTTAACAAAATAAAACAAGAATGCTCTCCTCCCTGGCTCTGATAAGGTGCAAGAAATAAAAATACATTGGGTATGAGGGAGAGGAGAGTCTTATATACACTGACCGGGTTGTCTTATTTCCTGTCCTGGCTCCTTGGTGTTCTGGATATTCCCAATGTTAAGTGCTGCCAGGGAGGAGGATAAGAAAAGTAAAATCTTTGGAAGTTGAGGAGAATGACTGTGACTTGGAAAGTGTTTATTGTAAAAGTGTTTGTTTTGCCTATGTTATTGTATGTAGTGAATGTGTTTCCTCTAAGTATGTAAATGATGAGAAAGATTAATAGAATGTTGTTTTTTTGGGGGGAATGTAGGATGGAGCAATTGAGGAGAGAGTTGGTGATGAAAGAGAAAGCAAATGGAGGACTGGACTTACCGAATTTTAAGATTTATTTTGGGTTGAATTACAGTGCTGAGAGTGATTGAGAAGGAAAGTAACGCCTGCGTGTTTGGTGAAATATATAATTGAGTGCATGTTATGTAGCTTGAAGTGGTGTGAAAGGGATCCTAAAGTGCCTATTGTAAATGGTATGGTGTGATTGAAACGTTTGTAAGAAAGTATGATTTGTTGCATGAAATTATATGGATGTGTATGCATGGTATACTGCCGAGAGGTGCAAAAGAAGCGTGACTTGGTAAGTACATAGGAATGCCCGAGGAATGAATGTAAGGGGAGAGAAAGAATTTAGCATCTTGTATGGAATTGTGATTATGCGCAAGGTGTATGGAAGGGTATAGGTCAGTTATATAAGGAGCTGACTGGGGTGCAAGTACCTACTTCGAAGATGGCTATGTTTGGGTTGGGTGCAAGTGGGAATGTGAAAGATAGATTGTTATGGCTGATAGTGGTGTGTAGAATTACCCCCCACAGTCTATATTACATGCAGCAGCTAGACTGATTTTCTTTGCCAAACTCTCTTCAAGACTTCTCCACTCTGTCAGTCTCTACATTGGTTACCTGTATTTTGCAGAATGAAATACAGGATCCTTTTGCTAACCTACAAAGCCATCAACAAGACTGCACCCAGATACATATCATCACTCATCTCAAGCTATATCCCAGCCCGCTCTCTCTCAGATCTTCACAGGTCATACAGCCAGAGGTGTAACTAGGGTAAATGAAACCTGGGGCAAATACCAAAAATGCGTAGCTTTTCTATGCAATTTAAACAAATCTTGATATATCTCTGCTGGTAGATCAACATCAAATGCCAGTGCATCCGTGTCACTGGACACAATACGTAGTGCCTCTTCATCTGTAAAGTGCTTTGTGCTAGTAAACAATTCATGATCTTCATTATATTCCATTTCAAAAAAATTTCATAGATTAATGTCACTCCTACCAATAAAAATCGTAGTATGGTAGGGTGTGGTGCCCTGCCGTAAGTATAAAAAAAATGATATGTAACCCACCTAAGTGGGTCAGGCAAGCACTCACTAAATTGCTTTAATCTAAGAAAATGCTAATTCAGGTGCCCGGCAATTAAGAACTATCAGCACATTGGTACTAGGAAGATACCAAGCCAGCACTCAAACAATTCCAAAAAAAGTACAAAATTTATTCAAAAGCACATCTAGGTACAATTTAAAGACACAGTATTGAATCCATTCCAGATAAGATAGATAAATGCATGAGAGCCATATAGCATTATGTGGCAAACTTCAATATTGTCCTGAGAAAGTCCCTAGAGTCCATATCATGCAAAGTAACTAATGCAATGTGTGAATCCCAAAACGAATAATAATAGCCACAGTGGTCATAGACGATGTAATGCAGGCTCTCAGCAAGAAAAAGCTCCTGACATGCTCACCACACCGACAGCCTGTTTCCGGCTCCTGCCGTCTTCAGGGTGAAAGAGCAGCCATAGCACATGTCAATGTAGTACAGGTCTGGAAGATAATAACACACATAGATACACCAGCATATATATAGGAAAGCTCTCACCTGTGCCAGATTGCTTCTCCAATGGAGTGGTGCACGCACCGGAGTGCGCACCGCCCATCCACAAGACTAGTGTCGCCCGGCTGCTGCGTCACGCTGCAGACCAAACCTCCACAGTGCACGCAAGCCGTGGTTGCCCGGCCGAGTGTTCGATGGATCTAATGATTTTGGTCATTGAAAAAACTAAGGCAGATCATGAATGTTTTCTTAAAGAAATTATGGACCTAGAGATGAAGATTAAAAACACTTTGGAAGCTGATAAAGAAACAGA